>APFE030025862.1:98108-152528 GCA_000404065.3 Pinus taeda | reverse complement strand
ATTGCATGGAACAAGCTGCAACTGATCGGATCATGGACACACAGATCAAGCACACTCGCCAACAGAATATCCAACTGTATCGAGTTGTCAAACCAGGCCAACTCCTTCAGCAGGTCAAGTGGTTCACCAGGGAAGAGGTTCAGCAGAAGTTTCCTCATCTCATGGAGGAGCTCAACGCAATGGGGACCATTGCTTCCTAAGGGGGGAGGAATGATCCAGGTGGATATTGGTGGCCACCTGCCAAGTCCACCTGGACCCCCACCATTGTCTTTCTCAGCATTTTCATTTTCCTTAATTGTAGCACAACTTACTATTTTTAGCAGTTTTTCGGGTCCTGAACTTCCGGAGCCGTTTTGAGGCCCTAAACGACGTTTTTTGGGGAATCCGGAGCAACATGGGTCCATGCAATGGACCTATGTTGCCTATTCCAACAATGGTAGTTCTCGGATAGATATTTCTAACGAGCTATCCATACGCGTCAAACGGAGCTCGTATGCCAAAGTTACGACCTCGGGAAATTGATGTACCAATTTACCCAAAACGGGGCCCACAATTTGGCGTTTCATCTTCTAAGGGTCGGTTTTGGAATGTGAAGGGTTTTCCATTGTTTCTCAATAATAAATAGGCCTTCGCGCCTCATTGTAACACAAGTCGGAATAGTTCAGAGACATGTAGCCGCACATCTCTTCTCAGAGATAAGCTACCATAGTCCTAGCTGGTTTATTTCCACTGGTTGTAAGCATATTTTGGTATTTTCCATTAATGAAATGAAGTGTTATTTCCGCTGCATCTCTTTATTTATGGTTATCGCATCTCTGTATTTATGGTTATCTCTGTAATCTATTGCGTTCTTGTTTAAATCCGGATCATTATGGGCTTCATTATCCATCACAACATCACGTTGGGTTTCATCTAAGTGCGTTAGATGTAAGAGACATTTCTATCTTGCGGAAGTCACAAGGAGGAGTTAAAAAACAAGTTTGAGAGACATAATTTCACATTTAATTGGAAGGATTGCTTCCAGACGATAAACCAATTGGAATGGAGTAATCCTGGTAACAGTCCTAACGGAGGTTCGGTATGCCCGCAAGGCCGCATACATAATAAGATGCCAGTCCAATTTGTGGACCCCTATCATACATTGAAGCATTGCATTGAGAACTTTATTGATTGCCTCAACTTTCACATTCACCTGAGGGTAGTAAGGAGTGGAACTCTCATGGGAAAGTGCCAACTTGGTAGTCAGTTAAGACATCATGTGATTGCAAAAATGTTTTCCATGGTCCATCACTACAACCTGTGGAACACAAAACCATGCAATGACATGGTTAAAGAAAAATAGAGCGGTTGTTTCACCTATATTATTGTATGTAGGCACCGCTTTGGCCCACTTGGTAAAATAATCAACCGCTACGATGATATAGCCATGCCATGAAATTCGAAGAAAGTTAGCCTTTCCTTGGAGTCGTTGAAGCTGAAGGAGGGAAGAAGGAGTAGGAAGATCGATGATCACATGTACTTTCAATGGGTCAATACGAATTCCATGTTTTGATACAACAAAACCAAGAAGTTGACCAAAACTTACACAAAACACACACTTGTGTGGATTGAGTCAAATGTTATAATATTTACATCATAAAAATATGGCCCTAAGATGCATCAGGTGATCAGTCCGATGTTTTGAGTAAGCAGGAAAATCATCCAAATAGGGTTGCAAAATAGGTTTGATGTTGTGGAAGGCATAATTCATTTCCCTCTGAAATGTAGCCCCAACATTCTTAATCCAAAAGGTAGCTTCCATGTGCAAATGTGCCCCAGGGAAAAATAAATATGGTTTTATGTTGGTCTACTGGGAGAATGTTGATATGATTATAACTGGATAAACCATCCATCTATGAAAATATCTCACAACCGGCACAATCATGAACAATATGGTTGATGAAATAGGTAGGATAATTGTCCTTCGAACAAGCATAATTGATGTCTCTATAATCGACACACACACACGAATTGTTCCTTGTTTCTTCATGACTAGAAAAATGTTAGACACCCAAATAGTTAAAGGTATGGGATAAATGAAACTAGCACATATAAGATTTTCAACTTCGGCTTTAATAACGACAACCTTCTTGGGATGGACTGAATGGAGGCATTGCCGAACTGGTATCGCATCAGGATACATATTAATTTCTTGCACAACGATGTTTGGATCGATACCTAGCATTTCTTCATAAGGCCATTAAAAAACATCTCTAAATTCCTGGAATAGGGCTTTATAAGTCTTGATCTCATAGGGAGAGAAAGATGCACCAATATGTAGATTTTCGATAATTCCAGGTTTAATTGAAATGTCGAGAGGGATGATATCCTTAATATTCGACAAGTTCTTCTCAGAATTGACATCGTAGGTGGATGCTGGATTCGTAAACAACTCAACTATACTGGGTCGATAAAGTTCACTAATATTATCCTTGAAGAAATATTGCAAGGAGGAAAAATGATGATAGTCGTCCCATGGAGCATCATTCAACATCATGATCTCCATGATGCCCTCATCAGTGGAAAACGTATGAGGGAAAGGATCAGATGATGTACCATAATCTAAATAATGATCAACCCAATTGATTGAAGAGAAAGGATTAGAATAAGTTGCGCAAGCCGAATAGATGTCTTCATAGTAAAGCTAAATGGGGTTGAGCCACATATGGTCACCAAAACTGTCGATATTATATTGATATGGTACTGCCCATGGATCAACTAGAGTATTACAAGAAGATGTCATATTAATATAAGGAACCAAAGTAGACTTATCGGGAA
Organism: Pinus taeda; assembly: GCA_000404065.3. NCBI lineage: Eukaryota > Viridiplantae > Streptophyta > Pinopsida > Pinales > Pinaceae > Pinus > Pinus taeda. Next base: position 149,711 of record APFE030025862.1, on the reverse strand, counting down.
GTGGAGGAGGAGGAAATGAAAATGTTCCCATGAGAGAGGAATCATTAAGCAATCCAACCCCAACATGCTGATATGGGTGAGGGGTTTCCCCCACGAGAGGGATACTTCTAGTAAATGAAGAATCAATGGAAAAGAAAGTGAGTTGATCAATGGATACTATACTGCAACCATGGCATAAACCCACGCACGATGTAATAGAAGATTATAATCTAGCAGTCTATTGATAACTTCAACTTCTACTGATATAGTATTGCCACCTAATTTTACCTGTAAAGAGTTTAAAATCCCACATGATTTATAGCTTCTTCCATAATTTTTTTTCAAAGTGGTCGGTGATTGACTCAATTGGGGAGAACCAATGTCCTTCCAACAAGACATGGACATAATACAGGTCGAGGCTCCTTCGTCCACAATGGAACGATGGATATTCTTACCACAAAAAACAACTGGCTCATGAAATCTAGTTGAGCCGGAAGTTGAGGTGTATAGTTTCTCATGGTTAAAAGCTACTAGGTTGGAATCCAAGGGATCAATACATCCAGTTGGTGAAATCAAAGCCTTCTTTTGGATGCGACAATTTTGAAACACCTCAAGGGTTGACATAGCTGATGGAGATTGATCTAGATCCTCTACTATGTTATAATTATGAGCAAATATTACGTGAGGATTGAATGTCACTTTATGGATAACGCCCTTGGGAGGCTTAATCCACAATTGAATACGTACGATATTTTGAGTAGGATCCGATGGAGATGTAGTCAAACTAGTAGGTTGATTAGTACCCTGACCATTCAAGGGATTCACATTACCATAGTGTTTATTTTAGGTGGCCACCATAACATCATTTTTGGGCTTAGCAGAGGAAAGCATTAAAACCGAGTTAGAGGAAGTGAGATCCTGGGCATCCATATTAGTCTCTTGATTGAGAAACGAATCTGTGAACACAACGGGTGTGGTAGATGATTTAAGGAATTCATTCACCATCGCCCAATGTGGACAATTACGAGTGAAATGCTCCTCATTACATATCAAACATGGGTAACAAGGTTTTTGGTTTTCTTTAGAAGAATGATTGTTTTGTTTATCCTGCGGAGGATTGCCTTTATTTTTCTTACATTTGTGTTTCTTCTTACTTCTTGGTTGCTAAGATTTTCCTTTAGATGATTGAATGACATTGATCTCGGAAGTAGAAGCCCTAGGAGTGGAAGGAGGGATTTGAGTAGTCACATCAAGAGTTGAACTAGATGGTTTACTCATTTACTGCTGGTTAGTAGAACCAATCACATGATCAGTGACATGTAATTATTTACCAGAAGTTGGAGGAACAATATCAGAAGGTCGCAAAGCATTTGGTATCTTATCATAAAGCGTGCTGATTGGGTATAGATGAGGTCTAAATACTGGGCATGAGAAATTACTTGCTCTTTGGTCATGACTTTACCTTTGGTAATGTCTCTTGTGATAAATGGAAATAGAGACTTAATGAACGATTTAGTGAACAATTGGTTAGGAACAAAAGTTTTAACCAAATGATGACAATGTCACGTGACTAATGAATGTGATCAAAGATGTGAGTGGCATTAGATTGTTTGAAATTGGTTAAAAGTTAAGTTAGGTTTCATATCTGATGGGTAATTGGAAATGTCTTAGGAATGTGGTAGCCAAGGTGTGGAAGTTATAAAATGAAGTTTTTGAGGTAATTCAATATACCACTTTTTTTCCATACCAGTGAGTGTATGCTGGAAAAGACGCAAACAAACAAAGTCATCATTGAGGGAGTTCGAAGAACACTACAAATGATAAGTAATCACATGTGTGGATGTATCTTCTCTAGGATCTCCATTGAATTTAGGAATATCACTAGGAAACTCCGTAGGAATAACCAACCACCAAGGAGAATGGGCAATAGGATCATTGGTGAGTCTGGTTAGATATTACAATTTGAGAGTTGCTACAAGTGGCAACTTCCAGTTGAGATTCGGTGGAGGATACCCTGTATAAGATGACATAGCATGGGAAAAAGGTATCTGTGTCCTGAGGTAAGGATGAGTTTGATAACTAGTATACACATAACCTTTTTATCTAGCTCCAGGATAACCTTATAAAGGCTAAAAAAATTGAGTTTGGACTTGCTGATTGTAAGGAATTTGAGGGATACCTTGATATGGTGGATATTGTTGCCCTGTGGGATTTTGCATCATCCCAACACAAGGTTGGTTAGGTTGTGCCTATACCATACCATATACATTCTCACCAATTTGAGTTTGAGGAATGTCTTGTTCAAACTGTTGTAATTGTAAGTTACCTTGAAAAGGATGGGTATACATGACTCGAGATGTGTCAGATACCAATTGAATTGGTTTAGTTAGAGGTACAACCTGTAAGGGTTGGCTCACATTCACTTGAGGTCGAACAGGTTGAGATATAAGTTGTTGAATAAGAATCTGAGATGTATGTGGAACAAGTTGAGAAACTTGAGATGAAGCCACAACTAAACCAGGTTGTACGAGCATGGTAGGTTTCCAAACATTAGCATCCATTCTTGAATGTGGAAAACTCATATGAGGTTGAGCACTAACTTGAGGATATGGAAATGTCCGTGCAACAGGTTGCCCCCTTGCCACAAGAGGAGGATAATATAGAGACAACTGCCCCCAAAGAGGGGGTTTCCCAATAGGAGGATGATTAAGTTGTTGTGGGTGTCCATACCCACTAATGTAAGGACCAATCTGTTGTTGAACTGTAGGTATAGATGGAGGAAGCGAAGAAGATTATGTAGTGCTCATCAAAGAAGTTCCAGACAAAATTCTAGATGTAGATGACATGGGAGAGGTCCATGGACTGGATGCTACACCAGAGAAGGTACCAGATAAATATTGATAATCAAGCGGGACGTATGGGCCACTATACAAATGTGTCTCTGGTGATGTTACAAACATGGATGATGTTTCAACCTGGGTTATCTCAGTCATGGTAGTATATACAAGTTGAGAAACCATAGCAGATTCATGCATGGTTAATTATCCCAAAGAAGATTTCCACGGGAAACTCAAAGGTGAGTTGAAAGGAGAAGAACTAGAGAAAGGAGGTTGAGACAGAGTATGAGGAGAAGGAAAAGGATTGGCTTGATAAAAATGAGCCTCTACTCGAATAGGAGAGGAGGGTTGAGGCTCTTCCTGTGGAATATCTTCGATACTCACAAGACCAGGTGGAAGTGGTTCATCGTTGGGTCCAAGATATATAGTTTGGGGTTGGATCTGAGACAAATGAAGAGAAGAGGAAGGTCCCGATGTAATAGTAGTAGATAACTAAGGTACCTCAAGTTGTATAACCTCAGGTTGTGCTGTCTTTGATTCAGTATAGTTAGGTTTAATAACATCAGGTAATGAGATTTCAGGTGCTTCTGTTTCGAATGTGTCAGATTCACCAACCATTGGAGAGGTAATCTTGGGCTTCGTACTCACAGGAAAAGATGATTTTTGTGGATCTATCTCAAATGGAGGACCATTAGTAATAGCTCCTAAAGTACTAGATTTGGTAGTCTACATTTTCTTATGCTTCTGATGGTGACCAGGAGTTATCTCTAGCGGAAAAGGAGGCTTATTTTTCATTTTACGCGAAAGATGGAGGGTAGGGTGTTTCTCTTCCATGTTAGATTAATAAATTTTAACAATTAACACAAAAAATAAATCTAAGAGGATAAACTAGGCATAGAGGTTTACCAAGCAACTGTTAACTGCAATATACAACCTTGGAGAACTAAGGGTTTACGTATGGGCAGAAATATCCCTGAATGCTGTGTTCAATGTATCATAGTATACAAGGCGACCGACTGAGTTACCTATGGTGAGGATAACAACCTATGTTGGACTTCCAAAATATACTCGACTGTATGTGGAAGTGCAATCTATTTTAGTGATGTCTAATGCGTAACCGTATGATGGGAGCGTTCCCATATACTTTTCATGCGTGGAGTGCCATCCAATATTCTCAGAGGTACGTGGAGAACGATCTTATACACTTATGTACGTGGAACAAGATATCACCCTCGGAATGCAACGCAGGAAAAAAATGATAAATCATGTGTTTATATATGCCGGAACACATCTCTATCCTAGACCTCTAGATGTTTGCGATAATGTTACAAATGATCCTTAAGGTTGATGCAGTAAATTTTAAAGTTTATCTTGAATTAAAGTTTCGATTTTCAAGGATCAACACAAATGTCACCTGAATATCCTAAAATGCAAGCTAGCATGATGAAATGAAACTTTTCTTTTTGATGAAAATCTATGTATGGGAGGGAAGAGAACAAATAATGTGCATCATACAAGATGCAACAAACAATGTGTTAATCAATTTCCCTAATCCAACTATTCCTAATTACAATTTCACTTAGAAAACCCTAGATGCAATGCATGATGCATATGATTTTTCATTTCATTTCCACTTAATTTTCAGATGAAAACTAAGATATTTTCCTAATCACTGATTAAAAACTATTTAGAACGATGATTGAATCACCAATTCCTTAAAGCAACCCAATGATTAAGCAATCAGTTTGCTAATGACCCAATAGAAAGAACAAAGAAAAATCTAAACAAATTGTTATCAAAGTCACACAAAACTAAAAGCAAACAAGATGAAGGCTTCTGAGAGACAAAGACATACTCAGGGACACAAGGAGGACCAACTGGAACCAAGTTAATAAGAAAGAAAAGCATAAAAGGTAATTTTTTGCATGAAACAGGGGTGAACATAGGTGCATATAGGCTAACAGTTCTCTGCAATGCAAATGCAGAGAAGGGTAGAGAACGTTGCAATGCCCTGTCAATAGACCGTGGGGAGTGTTGATCAAGGGAAATCCAGTTTCCGACACAAAAAAATCAAATGCAGATAAATGAAATATCTTTCTAGGGTCAATTTAGACTGAGCGAAGCACTGAAGGTCTATTCAAGAGGTTTAACAAGGGCTAAGGTCAAGGAAACCACTAAGGGAAGAATCGATTCCTAGTGGAGTCACCAATTTGTTGTAAAACATTTATGACTGTGAACAAAAATATCTTCCCTAGACCTGGTGGCCTAGTCTAGAACAACAAAAAGCATAGAATATAAAGTCTGCCTTAGAGAAATTGGAGAATAGAAAGAGGCTTACTTGGGATTCTTCACAAGATCTTCTCTCCTCTCAGCCTATAAGCTCCAATTGTAGCTCTAATTGCTATAATTAGAATCCGCGCATACAATCAACACAAGCCAAAGATATACGAGATCTATGTAGCATTATCCAGTCACTCAATTCAATGGATTAATAAAGCATTGAAATATATGAATGTAAACATAACATAACACATATAGGAAAATGATATACTCTTTGTATTAATATGAAAAGGAGAGATTTTACAACCAAAAATGGAAGCTGATCTTATAGAGATCTCCTGAAGTTGACTTGTCCTTCCTTGTCATAAAGCACACTTCAATGTCATCCTAATGCATGAAGATGATAACTCTCTTAGGTTCAAAGCAACAACATGAGGGCATGATTAGTCTCCAAAAGGCAACCCTAATGTTGTAAATGGATATATATCTATAGGAGAGTGTGGTAGTTTAGGAATTCTTATCCATTTACCACTCTAGGATTGAGATCCACCCTTGATGGGAGGATGAGCTTAAGGGATAAGTGTTATGAAACCAACTCACAAAAATATAGAAAAGATAGATCAACAGCTTAGAATTCAGCCTCTTTGAGGGGGAAACCTCCATTACATTACACAAATGAATGATTCTTTGATGATACAAATGAAAAGACCTCCTTTCTATATATAGGAGTCTAAGGGGTTATAATATAATCAAAGCCGACATAACTATAATAATGTAAGGGCACAATAATAACAATAGTGGGCTTCTATGGGGCACAATAAAAACAATATGGGGACTACATGGGTACACCAATATAATAAGGGGGTTGTACATTTAGCAATAAGGGGTTACACTAGTAGTATAGGGGCCTAACATGCCCCTCTCCAAAAAGTGTTGTCCTCAATGCTTCAGTAGTTCTTGATGCTTCTATATAAAATTCTTGTCCTCCCATGTGGAATATTTAGTTGGTAAGTTCTTCCACTTGATGACATACTCTGAAGTTGATCGATTTCGTAGCTGTCGGGTTCTTGTTTCTGTGACTGCTCCAGGTTCCAATATGATTTTTCCTTCCTCTTCAATTTTTGGCAATATTGTTTGAATTGGGATCTTTTGCAACTTTTGAATAAGTGGCCATAATTCTTTGTCTTTCTTCCATTCATCCCTTGATTTGTTTATCCAATCTGGTTGGATAATAGAAATAGCACAAAACAATGCTTCCACATCCTCATCCTTTCTTGAGAGTGCATTTGCCACCACATTTTGCTTCACTTTTTTGTAGATGATTTCAAAGTCATAACCCAACATCTTTGTGACCCACTTTTGTCGCTCTTAAGAGGATAATTTTTGTTCTAAAAAGTATTTAAGGCTATCATGATCTGTTTTTACCTTGAAGTGTCTTCCCATTCAGTAAGGTCACCATTTCTTAAGTGCATACAGTATTGCCAACATTTCCTTCTCATAAATAGCTTGCTTGAGATGTAGCAGTAAAAGTACCTAATCACCTACATCAAAACATTTTTCACTATGATGTTGATCTACCTGTTGTTTCATTCGATTTTTCACCAAAGTGGCGTTATCCTTTAAAAGTTGGAGAACTTGTTGTTGATTCTCGATGTGATCTTTCACTGCTTGGACCTTTTTCTTCTTGATATGTCCTTCTAGCTTTAGAGTTTGAGGAGTGGTAGTTTCTTCCAATCCTTTACAAGATATGGTATGGTTCATTTCTTTTTTCTCTGGGGTTGGGTCTTGGCGTATATCCTCTTCTTTTGATGTTTTTTGATCTTTTTCTTCCTCCTCTTCATACTCTATGTAAAATAATTTCTTCTCAGCACACTTATGACCTTTAGTGCATTTTCTATCACAATTGTAACAAAGCCCTTTTTCTCTTTTTTCTTCCAATTGTTGTGGTGTAAGCCTTGTAGGTTGTGGAAGGCTAGGAGAAGAAACACTTCCACAATTATAGTCATGAGTGGTGGGATTCCTTGTTTTCATAATTTCGCTTTCAATTTTTCTTGCCAACTTGAATGCCTCCTCCAATGAATCAGGTTCCCAAAAACGAACCTCGTGTTGAACGTTATCCTTTAAAGTCCCTATGAAGACATCAATCCTTTGCTTCTCTGGAATATAATTTACCCTTCTATTAATTTTTTTGAAAGTCTTCAATGTGCTCTTCCATTGAACCGTTTTGTTTGAGATTTATCAATTGGCTAAAGAAGGAGTTTCTCTTTGTATCCTCATAATGTGCTATCATTTCCTCCATGAAAATTGACCACGTGACAAGTGGTTTACGAGAACAAAACCCCTTATACCATAAAAATTGATCCGGTTCTAAATATAAAGATTAAATACATACCTTTTGTAACAATGGTACACCATGTAGATCAAAATATTGCTCCATATGAAGTATCCAATTTATCGGATCCTTGCCACCAAACTTCCTCATCTTGCTTTTTCTTGATTTTAGGAGCTCGATCTTGAAACGACTGTAACTTTGTACTTGCAAAAATTTAAGTTTTGAAATTTCGATCTGTATTAGCCCTTGGTGTCCTCTTACCAATGCCACAAGTCTGATCAAAATTAGATTCTACAAGAAAGAGTTATGCACAATCTCCCAAGATGACTTGATTATATACCTTTTGAGAAGGGTGAACTTGTATGAAGTGCTACGTGTCACTATTTTGACCTTTGTATATGAAAAATATGTACAAGAAACTAAGGTCCGTCCTCTTTCTATACCTTCTTACGAAATTTCAATCTGATGCTCAGAGAGAAAGTTATGACGATTTTCCACAGGTCACCTGTTTGGAATGTAATTCAGGAGTCTGCAAACTTCCTCAGATCATATCTCCACAAATATAGCGCGAAAAGATTTGAAATTCAGACCCGAGGTTCAGTGCGATTTCGTCTCAAATGGGCTCTTTTTTTTTTTCGCTTCTGAAACATCAAAAATAAAAAAGTTATAGCGAAAATGTCACGATGACCTATTTGGAGCAGTGAAACCCTAGAATCCAAAGCTCTAATACAAAATGTTATGAAACCAGCTCACAAAAAGATAGAAAAGATAGATAAACGCCTTATAATTTAGCCTCTTCGAGGGGGAAACCTCCTTTTCATTACACAAATGAATGATTCTTTGATGATACAAATGAAAAGACCTCCTTTCTATATATAGGAGTCTAAGGGGTTATAATATAATCAGAGCTGACATAACAATAATAATGTAAGGGCACAATAATAACAATAGTGGACTTCTATGGGGCACAATAGCAACAATATGGGGACTACTTGGGTACATCAATATAATAAGGGGTTTGTACTAATAGCAATAAGGGGTTACACTAGTAGTATAGGGGCCTAACAATAAGAGGTGAAATATCCAAGGTAGAATTAGATAAGATTCAAAGTTCTTATCCAAGCTAAATGGTTATAACAAATCCTAAAAGGTTTTGGAAAAGGAAGCTTTGGGATACTTTTTATTTCCCAAATTTCTAGAATCAGTTCACCCCCAACAAGGGACAACTTGTTGTTGATCAACATTGGTGCAAAACTAGGAAACCTGCTGCTGAGTGTAGGTCCCTAAAGGGTCAAGGTGCGTTGGGCCTTAAAATTATTGATGAGAGGCATTCAGACCCAGAAACTCAGGGATCCAGGAGAGTCATGCTTAGGGATTTGTTTAGGGATGATGATAGGGTGTTCACAAATGTTGATTGATCCAGTTTGTAGGCCTATTGACCAGATGCAACAAAATGGCCTATAACAAGCCCCATCGGGAATATGACCCAGTTGTCAAAGTAGTGGGTTTTAATGATGTGCCTTGGCTATAATAATGCATAGAGTGGTGTATTCGTGACTTTGGTAAATAAGTGTATGAATATGCAGAGGGTTAAGTATATTGCATAAAAGGTTCTAACACATGAGGGGAAAATGAGTGAGCCCCTTAGAATCCTATGATAGTACACATTGAAAGGAAAACATGAACATAAAGAAATCATGAGTTAACTTGCAAAATAGTTCACATGTTAACCATGACGGAAATAAACAACAACACACATTCAACAAGATTCATATTAATGAAAACAAAATAGTTATAAGTGTTAGCATAAGTGAGACAACATATATTGCAAACATAACAAGAATAATCTTACTATATTCATAACATATGCATGAAAATGTGTCGGTTCTGAGCTTTTATTAAAGAGAAAGTTCCAAGCATACATATACCATTGACGAACCACTAGTCACAATGGTGGAACATGAAATCTACACCTGCTCCACAAAATAAAGATAGTCCCTCTATGCTACAGAGAAGCCAAAGATCTCACAAAATCCCAAGCTCCTGATTCTAAGCTAAAAGCCTAGCCAAAAGCTTGCCTCACGAAATCCCTTTCCGTGAGTTATGAGGACGTATTTATAACAAATGGGGTGACTATTCACTTCCCCTTTGCGACTCTTGGACTTCCCTCATGACTCTTCAACTTCTTTACAAGACGACTCTTCAAATTCATTACAACATGACTCTTCACATTCCACAATTGACACTTGGAATTTCACTTACAAATTACTTACATAAAAATATTACAATATACTTGTACCCATTTAGGAAAAAACTAGGTAGAGCCAACCAGACAACCTAATAAGAAAAATAAGTTAAGCTTGAGTTTGGGGAAACTCCAGCTCAACAAATTCGATTTGTAGGTTCTCAGTCACATGGCGATGCAAAGATTTATACTACACAATGAATTCCCCAAACTGTGTGATGGGATTAGGTTGAAAGCAGAATCTAGCCTCCATGGCATCCAGGTACACTGATTTGGAAATGGTTTGAATTTTCTTCTTCAGCATGAGCATCATAGTGTTGACTTGGACAGGGCCACCAATGTACTTCTACATATTCTTCTTATTCACTTCAAGATCTTTGTTGGTAGCGATCTGTATAAACCGGTCTAAGTATTCTTCAACTTCCTGCCTGACCTGATTCTTGCGTTTGACTTTAGTGAGTGAGCCAACTAATGGGATATTGTGTGGTTTCACCATGAAATCCACGCTGTTGTACAATCATGCATATGAGGCCTAAATATTAGTGATGAATGAGGCAAGTTGTTTGTTTCTATGAATGATCATCCACACTTATAATTTCTCCAACTTTGGCTGTTGCCTTGTTTTATTTTCCAATTTAGGTGGGTGCCCCTTTGTATTGCATTGACCATTCATGCATGACAATGATGGATATATGGACAACCTTAAGAGCTTTTGCATTATCCTTACACTTTTTCTACATGTCGTGAAAGTGGAAAACTGCTTTATGCATGGTGAGAAGTTCTTCATACAAGCTCCACATAGTTTCTCCCAATGTTGATACTTCACCGAGTATGGTTGCCTTAAGTTCTTCCAGATAAAATTGTGTTGGAGCTATGTTTTGAACCTATGCTAGGAGCTATTCAACTTCTTTCCTTGCAGCCTGCAAGTTCTTTGCCAACTGTTTTTTCTCAGGGATCAGATACTCTGTGTTTGACTTTGTAGCACGTGTGAAGGCCAAGTTGGTTGTGATAATGGAATTCAAATTTCTTATGGTGTCTGTTACAACACCCTTTCTCTGATGAATGCATGCGGTATGAGGTCATCTAGAAAATATTTCTTCCTTACTTGTACAATATTCTTCTGAAGCTTGTTGTAAGTTAGATTTTACGTGTCCATGACAAGACCATCATCAAGAGGAACAATCTCCTCTTCCTCTCTTGGAGCTTGCTCTACTGTTGGAGGATGGAAAGACTAAATGATGACCTACTGTGTAATTGGCATCAGATAACCATCTTAGTTCTACAACTCTGGTTCCACCTCCATGTATTGGATCTCGATAAAATCCTCAATCTCTTAAGCGAGATCCTTGTCCTGCATTTGTTTTTCTTTCCTCCTCTAGTTGCTGATTCTGTTCTTGTTCTTCATCTTGTCTTCGCGTGACTTATTCTTCTTCTTCCTGCTTCTACCTTTCTTCCTCCAATCTCCTCTACTCTTATTCTTCCCTCCACTTCTATTCTTCTTCATGCATCCTTTGTTTCCTCTTATTCTCTATTTCTATGGCTTCTTTTAGAATGACTAGATCTGCTTTCATCTTGCGGCTTCGCTCTCCCCTTAGACTGTCTGCAAATTTCCTCTTATCCTTTTCGCACATTGGGTTGTGCCTCTACGATAGTACTACCTTTGGAGTGACTTATTCCTGTAGAGTAGCCTGTGATGTTCCAGCGAAGTTGATTGGTTCAGGGGACTTGGAGGCATTATAACAATTATTCTAGGCTTCCTCCTCAGGTATCCAAAATGTCTCGCTTGACAACTGGAAATGATTCCCCGCAAAGTGATATTTGAAAACATTCCTTGGATCGTATATATTGAAGTCCAAATGACCGAATGCAAATTCCTCTATTGCCTTTCCTTCGGTGTCTGCAACTTTCAATTTCTTGATTTCGTACATATACATAGGAAGAGCAGGCAAAGGTGCTTTGTTCTTCCCGTGCATAACTATTGATAACCTTGTGGAAATATGGTATGAAAATATTTGCATGACTAACTTATCAGTGGCATACCTCAGTAAAAGATGCAAATATTTTTGTCTGCTAAACACTTTGAGGAAAGTGCCATCCGGTGAGGCAAACCAATATTTTATCTCTGACACTGCTTCCATTTCCCCACGTGACATGCAAGGTGGTTCTTCCTGAAAGATCAACTTATACAATGGAATGAGGAAATGATGAGTCAAATTTTCCATTACCCCTCTATGTTTGCACTCCGAAAGTAGCTTAATGTATGTGCACGACAGGGTATTGTGTTGTCCACGTCCAATTCATGCTAGGGAATGCATTGTGAACACAAATTGTATATAGCAGGTAGGCATACATTTAAAATCTAGTTTGCTTTCCCTTGGGAGGATTCAGAGAATTAGTTACATGGATCTTCAGCTGTTGAGCCAACAAGTCTTACCAATTGAATGGTCTTCCTTCGTCCACATCCTGGTTCAGCAAGAATTCCCACCCTTCAGGGAAGATCTCAGTTCTCTACTCACCGTAGATTCTGCAACATAGAACTATCAAGAGATAATAAACCCTCTTGAGAGACTTTTTATTTAGGTGTTGGTGGGTGTTTGACATAATTTTTCTGGGTATTTCACCCAGATTTTGACAATGTCCTTTGTGCTCAAGCAGTTGGTGGCAACATAGAAGGAAGAATCCATGAGTGATTTTGGCTTTGACAAATGGTACATGAGATGGTAATCTGGTGCCAAGAAAGAAGCAAACTTTGTCTGTTGGCTTTGTTTAGAGTCACGGTCTTTGGATCCGTATGAGACAACATCCAACTAACAATGTTTGCGCATGGGAAGGTTGGGTACCTGCATGCAACCTTATGTAATCTTGACCTTTGGACATTGACATACACCTGCTGGTCTTAAAAGTATGATTTGAAGGTTCTTGATGATAATGCTTCATTCACTTTCTTCCATGTGATGTTTGATTATTTCTTTATAAATAATTGAGTATCTAAGTAAACTAGAAAATCCGCTAGCATACTCTCAACTATCTCTCTGGTACTGCTTTTAGTAGTATCCTTTGAAGTAGATCCCTTTGGTGCCATAATGTCAGTTACTAATGACAAGAATTTCTCAACAACTGTAATACATGTAGGAGGAAAATGCACTCATAGCAAAGATGAATTAGATTCAACAAAAGACTCACAAATAAAGATGACAACAAAAACCAGATGAATTTAGGGAGAGATGGCATAATTATTGAGGTGAAGGAAGAGAGACTGGATCCCTTAATTTCACATTGCGCAATCTCAACAACTAGGGGAGCAACTTGAGGCTAGAGACTGCACAATGTGTAGTCTCAGCTTGGGCAAACTGAGGGAGAGACTGTGCATTGCACAATATCAGTGGCCAAGGGACATGCTTAAGCCCTGGAACTACATAATGCATAGTTGGGCTAGATAGGTACTACGCCTTATGTAGTCTCAGAGGCCAAGAAGGTAGTTTGAGCCTTGGACTTGAGCAATGCCCAACTAGACAAGGCAACTACTGGCTAAGGGAAGGGAATATTTTCCCAGAAAGAGTATGGGAAACTGGAAGATATGAGTGATGGTGCAAGTTAGAGTGAAGATTTGACTAAGGATAGATAGATAAGTGCAAATTAGGTGCAAAATATCAGCATACAAAAGGAAAAACAAACATGCATGGAGGGTCGTCGAAACGACGACTACTAATGGGAAAAAACCAGAAAGCTGATGCAACGCTTTTAAAAGGAGATCAATGAACTGAACCAACACTTGTACAAGCTAATATAAGTTAAAATTCCATCAACCATGAAAATAAACATGAAAAATAGCAGTCGCAGAAGTGAAATGACAAAAAGCAACATAAAAAGTGACAAAATATGACAAAAGAAAAACTCACCCAGAAAAGCGCTGCAAACTCCACTGAAGGCTCCTTGATCTCCTTGGGAAGGCTAGATCTCGAAAATTGAATGTAAAAATGAGCTCTAGGGGAGTCTATTATATAGATTTAGACCAATTAGGATTTATGACGTGCATGCCTAAAATCAAGGAAAAAATGACACTTGGTGGAATTCCAAAAATAACAAGTTGTGTCATTCTTCAGGTAACTAATTATCCACTCCCTATTTTCTAGGGATGCTTTTGCTTTTTCCTTTTTAGGGAAAACCAACCTTTCACACTACCAAGGAATATTGCGCAGTTAAACCACTCAACAATGTCTTAACTCAGTTCATTGAGCAATTTCTGAGGGCAAGGATGCTTTGCACAATTTTTGAGCTCAAGGTTGGGTTGCCATCTAGGATTGTGTAGTTTCTAAATCAATAAGTTTGCACGATATGCACTATTGTTGATTTATGCAAAGTTGTGATTGTTTGAAACCACTAATATGTCGTTGATCTAGATTTGGGAGAATAGGTTAATAGATATGAGTATGATTGTTCATGATCCCTTTGTAACTATTTACTAAGGGAATAATCTATAAGTATTTATTTTAACTGCTGATTGATTACAAGAGCTATTTCCATAATTTTCCAGTTGATCTTTATCTCATATTAAATTTGTGTTAAATCCTCCATACTGAGCATAAGTGTGCATATTTATGTTTTCCCTTAGTAAATATTTACCGAGTATTGACATGTATTCATTTTTCTTATTATCAAGTTGCACGAACTATTTGTATAACCTAACAACATTTACTTTTACCTTGTGTTCAATCCCTATTATTTTTCTTGCTCCTAATCAAGATGCTATGCACTGCTTCTAGATCTTAGTTAGGATAATATAGTTTTAGAATAGGGATAATTTAGTTATTTCCATTTTCTGAATAGTGGCTTAGAATACATTTAGATTTAGGAAAGCACATTTGGAAGCCTCCTTTCAAGGAGAAAATTTCCCTCAACAACAACTGGGCCCATATACTAGTGGACATCACTACTTCAAACAAATAAAAGTATAATTGTGACATTGACCATGTGACATTCCCTGTTGCAAGTAGGACATTTTCCCTATCAACACCTGGATGGTGCACTCTTGAATTTTTTATTCTTATTCTACATGCTCTAGATTTTCAAACCTATTACTAGGTTGGGACAATTTCTCTTTTTTTTTTTCTTGAAGAAGAAGCTTGAGCTCCTTCAGGGGAAGTGTACTTTTTTGGGTATGAGGGTGGGGGGGTGCTTTTCTCCCCCGCTATTCTTCTTTGGGCCTTTGTCAATGGGGTTTTGTTGACCTACTCATCTTCTTCATTTCGACTCTTGACACTAGTATCCCTATTATGCTTGATTATGTTGCTCCTTAGATTTCATAAAATTTCTCACATAATGCCCATATTCATGACATAATTTGCATTTAAAAGGAAACTAATCATAATATACCTCTTGTATAAAAGATCAATTATCTAGGTTAGATGAATATTAGAAGGAAAACACTTATCAAGATCCACTTCAACGCAGATACAAGAATATACGAGCATTCATTCACATGGTTCAAACTGATCTATATATTTACCTAGTACGTTCCCAATAAATATGAAGGTTTCATCAGTCCAACAATGGAGAGGGAGATAAGGGATCTTAACCCAAATTAGGATGATGAAAGGAACATTATTCTCCAATTTAAACTAAGGACTCCAATGATTGAAGGATAAACCCCAAGCTCGCATGAAGTACCGAAATATCAAGTCACAATCTGCCTTACCTTAAAAAAGGAAGGTGAAAAAACCATGGCCACAAAATGAAATAGAGAACTGACCTTCAATGAAAGGCCTCCAAATTTTATTAATTTACACATTTAGTGATATGAGGGAGGGCTTGTTGTAGCGGCTATAACCACCCTCCAAATTTTTTCCTTAGCTTCGTTTTGGAGCCTCCCTACCAACCTTTTGCAACACCTTGTCTTGCTTCATCAAGTACATAAGCTTCAGTGTTTTGCTTGCCAAAGGCAGCCTATTGATCACAAGTTGATGCATTCCCCTCACAAGCTAATCACCCAAAATTGGTCCAGATGTAGGTTGAGAAGCTCCCCCAAGAAATTGCGCATTTCTGGAGGGAAACCAGCCTTCCCTCCAGAAATTGCATAATCCTATCTGGCAGCTTGCTGGGCTCCAGAATTGCACAATTCTGCCAGTCAACACGCATAGTGAAAATTGCACAATTTTCCCTAGCAAGGCTACTCAACCCAGAATTTGCACAAATCTAGGTAGCAGTAAGCTATTCTGCCCAAAATTTGTGCAAATATCCTGGACAACTAGGGCATCTCCCAGCAATAAATGCGCATTTCCTTCAAGGAGTTGAGCGGCTGCATGCATAATTAGTTTGGTTGGCCAGTTCCACCCAAGACCGAGGAAACTTGACTTGCATGCTTAGCTTTATTTTTCCTGGAATAGCAAAAGGAAACATGCAAAAGGCATCCCATGATTCAGGGAGATATTTTTAGCTGCTGGAGGTTACATGCAAAGTTATTTTAGAAACTTTCCTCCAAGTGTCGCTTTTTCCTAGATTTGTGGCATGTGCATCATGAACTCAAAACTTATTTATTCGATGAATTAGAGCTCATTCTTTCACATTGATCTTCGAGCTCTGACATCCCACAACACATCCAAGACTCTTCGACACATGCGCCTCCACTATTCGTGGGTAAGTGGCCTCAATTTGTCTTTTTCAACATTTCTGTCACTTTTTGTGTATTCACTTGTGTGAGTGTTGTTTGCTTGATTTATTTGAATGCTTGTTGTCGTTTACATGTATGCTAGCTTATCCTAGCTCTATTTCAGTTTTGTTGCTATCTCACTGATGTTGCATGCATGAAACTATTTTGCACAATTTGCCGCCGACGACTTTATTCACCCACATGCATGTTGATCTGTTTACTGAATCTTTCATTCATGCTTGCATGCAATGTCAATCACTTCTACTTTCACTTAGTGTCACCATGCATTCATTGTCTTATTTTCTTTTAGTTTTCCGTCGATGAGTCAAGCCAACCTTTGCCTGGACTCTCCCTTCACTGAGACAACATTATGCAATTTAGGGAAGGAAAGCCCCGCCTTCCTCTCCAAAAATGTGCATTTCTACCCAGCACTGTCCTTTGGGACTATTTTGTGCATTTATGAGGGATAGTGACAGTTGGCCCATAAAATTGCGCAATGCAGTCTCTTAGCTTGCAGTCACTCCTAGTTGGAATTACACATTGCGCAATCCCAACAACCAGCCTGGATTGCGCATTGTGCAGATCCAACAACCAGTTCATGCTTGCATGCAATGTCAATCACTTCTGCTTTCACTTAGTGTCACTATGCATTCATTGTCTTATTTGCTTTCAGTTTCCCGTCGGTGAGTCAGGCCATCCTTTGCTTGGACTCTGCCTTCACTGAGATAACCTTGCGCAATTTGGGGAAGGAAGGCTCTGCCTTCCTCTCAAAAAATGTGCATTTCTACCCAGCACTGTCCTCTGGGACTGTTTTGTGCATTTATGAGGGATAGTGACCGTTGGCCCATAAAATTGCACAATGTAGTCCCTGAGCATGCAGTCACTCCTAGTTGGAATTGCACATTGCACAATCCCAACAGCTAGTCTGGATGCGCATTGTGCAGATCCAACAACTAGTCTTTCCTCCTAGACATACCAAACTTCATTTTGAAAGTTCTAGCAGCCATTCGCCCAACCTCCCAGATGAAATTGCACAACCTTGCCCATCAGTTTCCCAGGTATGTGCTGTGTCATTCCCCAAATTTGCTTTGGTTTTCATTGACAAATATTTCTTGCCATGCATGTTGCTTGTTTCCATATCTTTTAGGTGTCCATCCATCTCTTAGTAGTACCGGATCAATGGCCTCCAAGAGAACAGGATCACAGGACTGATGAAAATGCAGCGGGAACAACAGTTGAGTGAGTGTCCTCTAGTCTACCAATCTATGAAGATACAAAGTTGTATCTAGGTAGGGACATCAAACTAAAGTGGCAAGAGTTCAAAGAAACATTTGCAGGCACTTTTGAGGAAGGCCTCGAAGGCCGTTAGGTGTACGTGAACATTCACAAGTCCAACTTGTACCAGATTTCATGCAGATAGCCGACATTCCCATGCACGGACATGATAGACTGGATCGTCTCTCACACTGATCCCGAGACGATGACCTTGACCAGTGTCAGTGGGAAAAAGCTTGCAACCTTCTGGGCATGAGATTATGATGAGATGTATCAGATGTTAGAGCCTATGACTATCATAAAGACTCCATTCAACTTACCCAACAACAGTGCTAACTCCAGAGACATTCTGAAGAACTAGGTAAAGGAGCCAACCCAATTCAGGTCGACACCCAACCAAATATACAAGACAAAGGTACTGAGGAAGGCGTATCAATACTTGGTCATATTTTCTTTTCAACTGTATGGCCAAGCAAGAACAGAAACCTTTCCACAGAGTTGGGTGATCGTACTAGACCAAGTGGCTAGAGAAGGAAAACCATGTAACTAGTCTAGCATTTTGGCTCATCAGCTGAAGGAACAAGTAATGAAGGCTCAACAGTCACCCAGAGGTATGCATGTAGAGATTTAAATGTTCGCCTACATCTTAGATGTAGTCTATGCCCAACAAGAGTTCCCGGATTTGAAGTAGGCATGGTCACCAGCGGAGACTACTGTGAACACATATTTCAAGTTGTTGTCTGAATGCAGCTTCAGAGGAGTAATCAGATGACTACTCGATCATTTTGTCACCCCTGTGTACAAGATGATATTTAAACAGGATCTACCCAACATGTCAAAGGAAGCAATGAAGGCATTGATAGGCATTGCAGATTGGTATGCCTCACCGTCCGACAACTTCATTCTAATGTTGAGCACGAAGAAGCCTCCACATGTTCTATCGAAGTTTTCCTTGGATGTACTTGTCATGCAGGAAGTAGCATATCACATCTCGACAGGATTGATAGCTAGACTTCACTGGAAGAGGAAGGCACCTTGGCCCACTCTTCCGTTGCGGATTGGGTTATATGAGATCCAAAGTATCAAGCAAGTGGATGTCGAAGTAGAACTGATGAAGTAGTACCCATTCGAACTCCGAAGCTATAATCTGTATGACCCACATTGAATTGTGAAAGATCACTACATGAGAGTTCAGTTCAACTGGATCCATAAGGCATTTCATTAGGCCGAGGAGGACCCATGGAGATATTGCTACAATTTCTCCAGACCCAATGAACAGTTCGGCTTCGCTGTGGAGTGGTTAGTAGGGAAACATGAAGTAGCATCATGGAGAGCACCAACAATAGCAGTAGTAGCAGTGGCAATAGAGTCAAGCATACCAGTGCGTGACAAAGGTAAGAGGAATATTTTTGATCGCATGGAGGAGGAGAAAAGCTGCAAGTTTTGAGCAGATCCACTTATATAACAAGAAACTATGGCTATAGACGCAAAGAGGCACCAGTGCGACAAGAGAATCGCATGAAGGCAGAGGGATAAGAAGAGAATGGAAGAAGTAGATAAGGATTTGCATGAGCTGAGGGAGTAACCTTGAAAAGAAAAAGAGCTACGAAAATAAGAGAGGGAAGCGCACCAACATCAGATACAGTAGGGGGTGCAACATGTGAAAAAAATGAAGCAACACCCATACAAGTAATTGATTCATCAAAACAACCAGCATCAGGCGAATGTGGTGAACCATAACAGGGACAAGGCTTCTCTCATGAGATAGAACAAGCACTTCAACATGGAGCAACGAGAGTTGGAAACGGACACCAACCTCATGCCTCACCACAAAGAGGTCGACTCACCCGCTTCAATGCATCCAGATGATGAGCAAGGCTCTAACGACCAAGGAGGCACTAAGATCCTTGGTGATCAGCCGAAAGGAGATATGCACAACATCTCATTTGACAAATCTCATCATAGAGTTGTGCAGTCTCACAGAGTGTCAACTCTGGAGGATCATACATATCCTACGCAAGTTGAAGAATGAATGATTGTGATTGATGTATGAAAACATCCAGCTTCCTTGACCGATGCAACCAGAGTGTATGCCGTAGCCACTAGCTCAAGTGTTCACTTTCTAATAGCTGAGAATGAGCAAATGGAAAAGGAACTACAAATGACCAAACAAGGAGGAGAATTGGTGACAATGTACGCCCAAGCTGAGCTAAAGAAGGAAATACTAGATGAAGTATTTTCCCTTGAAACAATTATGTGAGATTTGTACTCCAAGTTTGGTACCATGCACAAGGCAGTTTTTCCTCTCAATGAATGGCAATAGCGATGTGCTAGAAGAGCATGTATCTTGATGAACTTGCATGCTGCTGTTGATGACATGCAAACATGGGTGATGAAGTTCAAGGGAGCCCCACTTCACTTGCTTAAGATGATGAGGGCCAATGCGGTCGAGCTGAAGGCACAAATCTAGAGTCAGATCTGGAATTATGAAGAGCTCCCGAAGTTCATCACTAGCATACATGCTTTCCATGCATGAGTATTCAAGAGTATGGATGTTGTGGTGTGCACACATGCGATCCCATCACTTGGGACTCTCACCCAGGTGAAGACAAAGAAACATGTCCGACTAGATCTTGATTCATACTTCGATGAGTTGATGCACATTTCCACCAGCCCAGACTTGCACATCAGTGCAAACATCATGCATAAGTATGTAGCTGGTTCGGCCACATTTAAGACAATGATGCACATGATTTTAGATGAGTTGGACAGAGGATCCCGAGCAGTGTACCAAGATGATATGGAGGCAAGAGTCAGGTTTCAGACGGATGTCACCGTGGAGCACATGGACACCATCAAGGACTACCGATCTCGGCATTAGTATGTTACTATCGATCAACATGAAGATGTTGAGGAGTTGGACTTCCATGGTTGTCTAAGTCAGAGTGATGTCAAGCATGGCTTGCTCAAGCCATCTTGTTCACATGGGTACATGTTCATTGTAATGTTAAGTCATGTCAAGTGTAAGTCAAGTGTCCATAGTCAGATGTAACAATCATAGAGTAGGTGAAGAGTAATGAGGGTAGTTGAACTGTCACAAAGGGGAATGTCAAGGGTCAACCCAGCCTTTGCTACAAATATTCCCTCATAACTCATTGTATAGGATTTTGGTCAGCCAAGCTTCCGATAAGACTATCTTGGAGAGAGCTTGGACAATATTATAAGCGCCTTGGCTTCTCCACTGCATGGAGCTAGTACATCTCTTTGGAGGAGCAATCGGATGTGGATGTAACATTCCAGTATGGGAGCTAGTGGTTGGACATGGATGTATTGTATGACTAGAACTTATAGTTCTTTATATAATAAGAGCCAACACGTTTCATGCATATGTTGTATTGTATTCCAACTATCTTGTTTACTCTAAATGGCATATGTATTTTCTTTCTTATGCATGCACGTATGGACTATTCTGTATGAGTATGTATGAATATTTCTGAAAAGTGTTTTTGGTTTAATCATCTCTTTGGATTCCCAACTAACTTTCTTTCCAGCTTGTGATGTATCTTCACTCATGTTTTCCCTTCCCATCCGAGTACTATTACAGGTTGCCAAGTGGCGCACTCATCTCAACCCACTTGTGTTAGAACCTCTCATGAACCTTCCTTGACTCACTGCAGCTGTTACACCCTTGCTACCAACAGAGTTATCTTACTTGCCTCTATATGAAATTGGGATCAAGGCATTACCATACAACCCACTGTTGGGACTCCTACACCAAATGGTCTGAGGTCTAATTGGGACTTCTTACCAGGGAGATCCCCTTGACATGTTGGCAGGTCCAACACTGTCAAAATTTCTAGAGCTAGAAGGAGAGCCAGATGACAAGATGTGTCCTCTCATCTAGTTTTAAACCTTTGCATATCTTTGATGGATTCTTGCACTCTTCTCCCTCTTCAATGTTTTTCGAATCATGAAGATGTCACCATGACGAGGAATTTTTTTGATCTCTTGTCCACTTACACGTATGATAGTGAAGGCGAAGTGGTCTGGC
This sequence comes from Pinus taeda, assembly GCA_000404065.3. Taxonomy (NCBI): domain Eukaryota; kingdom Viridiplantae; phylum Streptophyta; class Pinopsida; order Pinales; family Pinaceae; genus Pinus; species Pinus taeda. Next base: position 128,066 of record APFE030025862.1, on the reverse strand, counting down.
CTGAGTACTTACATGACTTTCTTTCTATGCTTCATGAGAAATATGGGTGTTCTGATGAATAGGCCAACTTGCTGCTTGCATACACACTTTGTGAATCTCCACTTCGATGGTTGTGTAGCTTATCGGCTGACAGTGTGCACTCACTTGAGCACTTATGTCATCTCATTGAAGACACTTTATATCATTTTGATCCAGACCATCTTGACTAAAAAATATTACAACATCGGAAGGCTCTGCATGAATCGATCATGGATTTTTGGCAGCGCTTCCATGACTTGCAGTTTCAAGCTCCAAGGAGCCAAATGAAATTTTGCTATCTTTGGGACCGGTTCAAATATTGCCTTAAGAAATCTACCCATCCCAAGTAGAAGCTTGAAATCAATCCTTGCTCAACATTCTTCAATGATGGAGCTGCGAAATCTCAGGTGGATGTGGCCACTGTCTCGACTGACTGCCCATCATCCCCTCATTCAACAGATCCACCACTGCCGAGTGATGTTGAGGATCATGTTCACTCACTTGTTAGCTTGCACATCCTCCCAACATCACTTCACTAAATTTTCACGCAATGTTGGTTGTGAGTCCCTTGAGTTCCCATATGCATTCTGTTCCATGACCTCCATCTTTGCACTTGGTCGTTCCTCCAGATGGTAATGTCTTGTGTTCTTCAATTCTGGACTCTTCACTTGTTGTGAATGAGGAACAAGCCACTGATGGAGTTGGTGCTACACAACCAACATGCGTTGTCATTCATGAAGAGTATAAGTGGGAGGCTGAGCATCAACACTCAACGAAGGATGACTCCCTTCCGTCCGAGCCCCCTTTGTTCTTTTCTAACATCTTTGGTGAACCTTCCATCCATGATTTCTCATGTGTGTCTTCATCCATGGATGCACCCATTGTTGATCATTCACAGGACTCACCAGATGTTGGTCTGTTATTCGACAACAGAGAGGATTAGTTATTCATTAAAAATCCAATTGATCTTTCATCTATCTTTTCTAGAAGCACAGAGAATGAGTTTGTGCACTTTTCATCTACCCATCTGTTTGATTCATCAAATCATGAGGATGCCGATGAAATCATTGATTTTTCTGATTGTGGCGGCCGTGATCCATTTACTCTCATATTGGATCATGATCATGACTCTATCACGGTTGATCTTTCGAAGCCACTAGTTTATGATGATCTACTTGATGATGAAGTTGAAACACCTAAGACTATCGAGGCACTTCAGCCTGAGCTGAAGTTATGTAACGCCCTTGCTCTCTTGGTTTTTTCTCACTTCCAATCATGAAACTGTTCAATCACCTAAGGCTCCTCATCACTCATCCGGATGCATTGAAGATCAATCTCACACACAGATCATACTTTCTCCACTCGAACTACACGATCCCATTGCTCATGCATTGGAGGAATCTTACATTGCATGCACTTGTTCGCGACACAAGTTATCTTTGTTTCTTTTGTTTGCTTGCATGTCAAATTCAAGTGTGTGCTTATGCTTCAAAGTTTCACACAGTGTCACACAACACCATGATAAGTCCACGGACTACTCGTCATGTGCTTGCACTCACTTATGTCCTGTGGACACTTTGAAACACAAAGTGTGGTTGTCTACATTGTTATATCTTTCTTTCTTGCTGGTTCGCACAACTGGGTTGCTCGTGGACCAAGCCTTCACTAACATGGGTCAACTAATGCGCCGGTGGATGCATTGGAAGTATCACTTCACGTGATCATGCCCATGCACCATTAGTTTAGGAGTAGGATTATTGTTTTCTTTCAGTTAGTTTGCTTGCATGCTTGTTTTCTTATTCACTTTGTTTGTTTGCTTGCTTGTTTGCTTACTTGATTTGCTTTCGCTTTTGCTTTTGCTCTTGCTTTTCTTTGTTGTTTGTTAGTTCACTTGTTTCATTTGTAGGTTAGTTTTGCATAAAACTCTGTATGACTCTTGAAACGAGTTGGGTGAAGTACAAGAGGGATTGTACAACTATCACTACTTTGTTATTTGTCATCTTGCCTCTGTATGAAGAACTTGTTACTTTTAGTCCATGATACGTCGAAGGAAAATACATACTGTTCGAAGTGAACTTTGGTGAAAACACAATGCTTGCACGCTAACTAGCCTGACCTTCTCTAGTCGGTTGTTTTTGGGTTAACCCTTGTCAGCTCAGTCAAGTAGAGTAAGGTGAGGAGGAAAACCTTAATAGGCATGTTAGAGATACAATAAACTACTTATTTACTGGAACAACCTCTTCTGCTCTCAATAAGTCAGGATCCCTCTTCTGCCTCTGAAATGAAAAAGTGTTATGCATGGTCATGAAAAAATGAAAAAAATGAAAAAGTAAAAAAAAATTCAAATGAAAATGATAAGGCGAAAGAAGAGAAAGGCTTCCTGTGCAGGGAGGTGATACAAGTAACTCTACTAGGGTACTGACCAGGCTCGCTGGCAGCGGAGCCATGCTTGTGTTCCTATGTGACTCCACTAGGGTACTATCTAGGCCTGTTGGCAGTGAAGAAACACCAGAGATGAAACTAAGACTCTGACGACTATACTGCTTGTGCACCAATATACCACTGAACCCCAATCGAAACAACTGCATTGCCTTGGCTTGGAATGTGTGTCAATTGACCAAGAGTTTGGTAGATTCTAGATCTTACAATCAAGCTAGTGAGAAACCAAGATGAGTTGAGAACTGAACAATAATTTCGGAGGTGTTAGACTTGCTTTTCACAAACAAGTTCCATTCAGAGAGCTGGAGTTCTACCAGTGTGTCACTAAGTGTTGTAGTGGCTACAACCACCCTCCAAATTTTTTCCTTAGCTGTGTTTTGGAGCCTCCCTACCAACATTTCGTAGTACCTTGTCTTGCTTCATCAAGTACACAAGCTTCAGTGTTTTGCATGCACAAAGGAAACCTGTCGATCACAGTTTGATGCATTCTCCTCACAGGTTGATCACCCGGACTTGGTCCAGCTGCAGGCTGAGTAACTCCCCCAAGAAATTGTGCATTTTTGGAGAGAAACCAACCTTCCCTCAAGAAATTTTGCAATCCTGTCTAGTGGCCTGCTAGGCTCCAAAATTGTACAATTCTACTAGTCAACACTCACAGTGAAAATTGCGCAATTTTCCCAAGCAGGGCTGCTTAACCCAGAATTTGCACAAATCTGGGCAGAAGTCAACTACTTTGCCCAGAAATTGCACAAATCTCCTGGGAAACCAACCCAACTCCCAGGTAGAAACACACATTTCCTTCAAGGAGTTGAACAGTTGCATGCATGAGCAGTTTGGTTGACCAGTTCCACTCGGCACTGAGGAAACTTGACTTGCATGCATAGCTTAATTTTTCATGGAATAGAAAAAGGAAACATGCAAAAGGCATCCCATGATTTAGGGAGTTATTTTCAGCATCCAGAGGTTACATGCAAAGTTGTTTTAGAAAATTTCCTCCAAGTGTCACTTTTTCCTAGATTTGTGGCATGCGCGTCATGAGCTCAAAACTTATTTATTCGACACATCATAGCTCATTCTTTCACATTGATTGTGGATCTCTAACATCCCACAACACATCCAAGACTCTTTGACACATCCGCCTCAGCTATTCATGGATAAGTGGCCTCAACTTGTCTTTTTCAACATTTTTGTCGCTTTTTGTGTATTCGCTTGTGTGAGTGCTATTTGCTTGATTTATTTGAATGCTCACTATCATTTACATGTATATTATCTTGTCCTAGCTCTGTATCAGTTTTTGTTGCTATCTCATTGCTGTTGCATGCATGAAACTGTTTTGCACAAGTGGTCGTCGATTCAGCGACTTTCTTCACCCACATGCATGTTGATTTGTTTACTAAATCTTTCATTCATGTTTGCATGCACTATCAATCACTTCTACTTTCACTTAGTGTCACCATGCATTCACTGTCACATTTCCTTTCAGTTGCCCACGACGAGTCAGGCCAACCTTGGCCTAGACTTTGCCTTCACTGAAACAACATTGTGCAATCTGGGGAAGGAAGGCTCTGCCTTCCTCTCCAAAAATGCACATTTATACCCAACACTGTCCTCCAGGACTGTTTTGTGCATTTCTTAGGGACAGTGGCTGCTAGCCCAAAAAATTGTGCAATGCAGTCCTTGAGCCTGCAATCACTCCTACCATGCAACAACTAGTTTGGATTGTGCATTGTGTAGATCCAGTAGATAGTATTGCCTCCTAGACGGCCCACAATTCCTTTTGCATAGTTCTGGTTTCCAGTCACCCATCCCCCCAAAAGAAATTGCACAATCTTGCCCATCAATTTTCCAGGTATGTGCTATGTCATTCCCCGAATTTTCTTTGGTTTTCAATGACAAATTTCTTGCCATGCATGTTGCTTATCTCTAGATATTTTAGGTGTCCATCTGTCTCTTAGGAGTACCAGATCAATGGCCTCCAAGAGAACAGGATCAAAGGACACTGATGAAAATGTAGCTGGAACAATAGTTGAGCGAGTGTCCTCTTGTCTACCAATCTATGAATATACCAGTGAGTGGAAATCCTCCATGTGATCAACAATCTTCTGCTTACCTTTGTCGCGCACTGGTATGCTTGCCTCTGTTTCCACTACTGCTATTGTTGTTGTTGGTGCTCTCCGTGATGTTGCTTCATGTTGCTTTACTAACCACTCCACAGTGAAGCCGACCTGTTCATTGGTGTAGACATCATGCACAAGTATGTAGCTGTTTCGGCCACATTGAAGACAATGATGCACATGCTTTCAAATGAGTTGGACAGAGGAACTCGAGTAGTGTACCCGGATTCTATGGAGGCAAGATTCAGGTTTCAAACAGATGTCACCGCGGAACACATAGACACTATCAAGGACTACCGATCTTGGCATTAGTATGCTATTGTTGATCAGCATGAAGATGTTGAGGAGTTGGACTTCCATGGTTGTCTAAGTCAGAGTGATGTCTAGCATGGCTTGCTAAAGCCATCTTGTTCACATGGGTACATGTGCATTGTAATTTAAGTCATGTCAAGTGTAAGTCAAGTGTCAATAGTTGGATGTAACAATCATAGAGTAGGTGAAGAGTCACGAGGGTAGTTGAAATGTCAAAAAGGGGAATGTCAAGGGTCACCCCACCCTTTGCTATAAATAGTCCCTCATAACTCACTGTATAGGCTTTTTTTCAACCAAGCTTCCGATAAGACTATCTTGGAGAGAGCTTGGACAATATTGTAACGCGCCTTGGCTTCTCCACTGCACGAAGCTAGTACATCTCTTTGGAGGAGCAGGAAGATGTCGCTGTAAGGTTCCACTATTGGAGCTAGTGGTTGGACATGGATGTATTGTATGACTAGAACTTACACTTCTTTATATAATAAGAGCCAACACGTTTCATACATATGTTGTATTGTATTCTAGTTATCTTGCTTACTCTAAATGGCATATGCATTTTCTTTTTTATGCATGCACATATGGAGTATTCTATATGAGTGTGTATGAATCTTTCTGAAATGTGGTGTTGGTTTAACCATCTCTTTGGATTGCCATCTAACTTTCTTTCCAGGTTGTGATGTATCTTCGCCTGTGTGTTCCCTTCCCATTTGAGTACTATTACAGGTTGCCAAGGGGCGCACTCATCTCAACCCACTTGTGTTAGAACCTCTCATGCACCTTCCTTGACTCACTGCAGCTGTCACACCCTTGCTACCAACATAGTTATCTTACTTGCCTCTGTGTGAAATCGCGGTCAAGGCATTGCCATAGTTACCAGTGCGCGACAAAGGTAAGCAGAAGATTGTTGATCACTTCGCGCCTCTATAGCCATAGTTACGAGTTGATGCGCATTTCCACCAGCCCAAGCTTGCCCATTAGTGTAGACATCATGCACAAGTATGTAGCTGTTTCGGCCACATTGAAGACAATGATGCACATGCTTTCAAATGAGTTGGACAGAGGAACTCGAGTAGTGTACCCGGATTCTATGGAGGCAAGATTCAGGTTTCAAACAGATGTCACCGCGGAACACATAGACACTATCAAGGACTACCGATCTTGGCATTAGTATGCTATTGTTGATCAGCATGAAGATGTTGAGGAGTTGGACTTCCATGGTTGTCTAAGTCAGAGTGATGTCTAGCATGGCTTGCTAAAGCCATCTTGTTCACATGGGTACATGTGCATTGTAATTTAAGTCATGTCAAGTGTAAGTCAAGTGTCAATAGTTGGATGTAACAATCATAGAGTAGGTGAAGAGTCACGAGGGTAGTTGAAATGTCAAAAAGGGGAATGTCAAGGGTCACCCCACCCTTTGCTATAAATAGTCCCTCATAACTCACTGTATAGGCTTTTTTTCAACCAAGCTTCCGATAAGACTATCTTGGAGAGAGCTTGGACAATATTGTAACGCGCCTTGGCTTCTCCACTGCACGAAGCTAGTACATCTCTTTGGAGGAGCAGGAAGATGTCGCTGTAAGGTTCCACTATTGGAGCTAGTGGTTGGACATGGATGTATTGTATGACTAGAACTTACACTTCTTTATATAATAAGAGCCAACACGTTTCATACATATGTTGTATTGTATTCTAGTTATCTTGCTTACTCTAAATGGCATATGCATTTTCTTTTTTATGCATGCACATATGGAGTATTCTATATGAGTGTGTATGAATCTTTCTGAAATGTGGTGTTGGTTTAACCATCTCTTTGGATTGCCATCTAACTTTCTTTCCAGGTTGTGATGTATCTTCGCCTGTGTGTTCCCTTCCCATTTGAGTACTATTACAGGTTGCCAAGGGGCGCACTCATCTCAACCCACTTGTGTTAGAACCTCTCATGCACCTTCCTTGACTCACTGCAGCTGTCACACCCTTGCTACCAACATAGTTATCTTACTTGCCTCTGTGTGAAATCGCGGTCAAGGCATTGCCATACAAACCACTGTTAGGACTCCTACACCAAACGGTCTAAGGTCTAATTGGGACTTCTGACCGTGGAGATCCCCTTGACATGTTGGTGGTTCCAACACCGTCAAGAGGCCCAATTACTAGTAAATTGGCCAATAAAACCCTTATATGTTATTCTAAGAGCCATCAATTGAGATTGAGCAACATGAGCTGCTATCTTGGACCATGGAGCTCACAAGCTATGTGAAACCAATGCATTGAAGGCAACAATGTTAGGGGGACGCAGAGAGGTGGGAGGAGTAGGCTCCCTAGAGCCCAAATCCATCAAAAAGGGTAGATCCGTGGCTAGGGTTTCACTAGGCACAACACTATTAATTCACCAAAAAACCATTACATACTTTTTAAATAAATTTAATCAAATAAAAATATAATTAAAAAATAATAATTTTCATTATATATAATATATATAATATATATATATAATATATAATATATATATATATTATATACACACTATACAATAATTTTTAAAGCTGAAAACTACCCATATTACATTGTTTTAAGAAAATAAATAAATTAATTTTTTTAAACAAAGTCTTTCGGTAGAAATCACATATTTAAAAAAATAATTAAATTAATTTTTGTTTTGCATATAAATATTTTGATAACCTCTAAAATCCACCAGCATGCTCATTTCTTTTCCAGTACCTAGGGATTTAATGCACATTTTTTTTGGTTACATATTTTTTTCACTTCCTTAGGATCTAACACATTTTCTACTACATGCATTTTTTTCATTTTGGGTTAAATATAAGTGTTTGTTTTGCTCTCGAATGGTTTTGAAAGAAATTGGGTTTTGATTTTTAGAAATATTATTATTATTATTATTTTTCAATAAAGAATATGTGTTAAACAATGACTTTGATGATTAAGTTTGTTTTGTTTTTTGGCTTGCTTTGCTATTTCCTTTCCCAATATAATATATATAAATATATATATATATATATATATATAAATATAATATATATATATAATTATGTTTGTATTTTATAAAATGTTGTTTTGCTGAGTTTTTTAAAAGGATTATGTTTTGGTGGAGTAGAATTTTGTAAACGAGAAGTTATATGTAAGTATTGAAAGTTTTAAAATGGTTGGTCACTAGGAAAATTTTATAATATCCATAAATTCACTCTCTTTAGAGAGGTAGAAAGCATTAAGGTGTCTAGAAGTTCATAATTTACCATATCGAGACTAAAGTACGAGACTTCACAGTCATAGAAGCAAACTGAATAAACGAGAAAATTATAAAACATAGACATTGCAAGACACTAAATAGAGGGGTCCAAATCAGTAGCTATGTCCTAAATAGGATCTTTGTTTTCGTCTAGTATGCCTCCAACTAGGGGAGGGATTGCAAGGTGCTAGTGAATGGGAGGTGTTACTTTATCCTAACCCAACCACCTGGTCTCATTATGGAAATAGTTTTATAAAATTCCTACTTCTCCATATTAAATTTTGAATACACCACCGTACTCATCTTGTTGAGCGCTTTTCAACATAACCTAACTAGTCGACCAAACATGACTAGTGAACATGATAGAACCATTAGAAATATCCCAATTATTCAAATTAACATGACTTTTTGACCTAACATAAGAAATCAACTTAACACGATTAGTCGACCTAACACAAGCAATTGAATTAACACAACTAGTCGAGACTCTAATTTGGGCTGATGAAAAATCAATGTTGACAGTCACTCGAAACCTTTGTCTAAGTTGAAAATCAGTAAGATTAAGTCATATAATTAAACAACACCCTCATAACTTCGGTCTAGGAAAATAATGATGAATATGTCCCATGCTTTTTAGGGATCCCTACCCTACATTGACAACTCTATACATGTAAGTAATGAACAAGCCAAACCATCATCAGTTAGTAACCTCAGATGATTTGGGTGCCCCAACAATCTCGATATTCCTATAATGGGTCTAACACTAGCTACTGTGCATTCATCGTGAAAATATGACACCTTTCTAACTATGCAGAAGGCATGAATCATTGACTCAAATCGAGCCTCGATCGATTGTAAAATTCGAGTGCCCTTTGGTCTACTTAAAGTGAGGTTAATTTGGCTTTCCCAACCATAAAATTGAGCCTTTACCTCTTTCCACTAAACGTTTGGAAATGTAACAACCAAACTCTCTTGACCCAACGTCAAAGTTGCTATCTTGTCAACTAGATCCCTATTGATGAGATTCTACTAATATACCATGATGCACCATACTCAGTCCTTACTCAAATAACAAAATTACAGTCTCAAACATGTCGAGAGCCAAAATATCCATAACATACTAACCATTGCAATTCACACATCATAACAACATAGTCAAGCACATCCCATAGTTAAACAGAAAAATACAAATAACTTTACACTTCATGAACGTATTAGTTAACACCAAGGGCCTCCGAATCTCTCATAACCATGAGAATTATACAGATACATAAAACACCTCATCATAGATAGACAAGAATAACATATTCCTCCATTAACAATAATGATACATATATATCACATAGTAAAAATACTAATCTTTTAAGTGCATCTAGTATACAAGTAAGCAACTTGTCTTATTATCTTCAAATCACTGGCAATTGAGAATGGGGCTTCAAATATCCACCCAACCATAGGCCAACTGCATTGCAATATTTCCTGTAGGTGACCAACCTCGAGCCAAATTCAAAGTCCAAGTAGGAAATTTCTCAGGAGTTCTCAACCAATCAACAAATGGGAGGCTGAGTCCATTTCTTAGGTGATTTTACAACAACTCCCAACTATAACACCACATTTACTCTCAACCAATAACTCAACAACCACAAGGGTTCAAACAAAGCAGAAGGAGTCTCAGTTCAACTCTAGAAAAGAGATGCATATGCAATGAGAGGTTTATAAGCTAGAGTAGCTACTGTAGGGACAAGATCACACCTATCCAAGTAGTTTATTAGTGGGTGCTAGCACTAGTGTTATCAACCACAAGGATACACTTGGTGTTTATCAGTCCCACTAGTAATGGGATGCCTCAATCTAAACAATAGTTTCTTAACCTAAGAATTTTCCTTGTGGTTTATTAGCCCTAAGGCAAGCCAATACTTAGATGGTTTATCAACAAGTAAGCCCTCACATGTTTATAAACCCAATAAGCACTTGAGTATCACAACTCCATCGAACTCTTTCTGGTAATCAACACACAAGGACCCAAACATACCTCAATAAGCATTAAAAACGCACAAACACAACCTCAACAATCGCAAAAGATCTCATCCCACAAGAACAAAACACATGCTTAAAATAAACTTATTTTTCTAAGAAGATTTATGCCCACTTCCAAACTCAAGCTCTACGTGCTTCCGTACGAAGCCCTTTTTTCTTCTTTGCTTAGGAGTACGCATAGATAAAGACTCCTTCCAAATATTCTCATTGGGGATTTTTATTTCCCAACCTCTCTTATGTTTTTACCCTATCGACAAAATCTATGAGTAAAAGTCCATAGACTCGTCGAGGTCCATATCCTCCATTCAATGACTGCACAACAATGTCATTAAACCAATATGGATTTAGGTGAAAAAATAAATACAAGGCTTGGGTTTACAAGAAACTCCTCCTCCTTAGTCCTCTTAATATGTGTCCACTTCCTTAGCCAGTTAATGTGTTTACATTTTTGTAGTATTTACATGAACATAAAATTCTTAATAGTATTTACAACAATAATGATAATTATGATAACTTGCATAACACCAGTATGCAGATGGGCATTTTGAACTCCACTCCCTCTCATGATATAAACACCAGCAACATCACCTGTCATAACATAATCACCCCGATAGAATTCGTAATCAATCGCCAACATAGCAAAAGTCATAACACTGACGCAAACTTCATAATCCCTTTGAAGGAATCACATAACACCAGTGTGCAGGCAAGCATGTTGAACTCCATTCAGGACTATACTCTCATCATTGATATGGTGAATGCAACCACTCTTGAGAGAAAAAAGAAGCTTGGATCTCCTCGTCTCATCTCCAAACATAACCAAAGACTGGATGATACTCACATCACAAGACTGTTTTTGTCCATCATTGGTGAGCCGCACGAAATTACTCTCTCTCCAGAGAACTTCACTCTAGATCAGAATCAAAATGCCCCTAACATTGAATGCGCAAGCCTGGGTTCATCCAACATTGGCACACGATACATCATCACTTGCTTTCCGGTGAACATCACTCCTGAGTTGATTCAGAACGACTCTGAGTAGAATGCTACAACTATACAAAACTTCGCGCCCAACCAGAACACCCACCCCTGTGAAAATACAATTTCAAAATTACCTGACAGTCATCCACTGACTATCTCTCAAATTGAAGGATTCAATAAACCAATTGTCATCAACCTTTCAAGCATAATATTGGATCACGCTTCCCAATCTATTCTTCACAAGGGTCTCAAATTCGCCATCATTCCTAATAAAATCCTTGTTGATGATATAATTAGTAACATAGAAATAGCCTTAAAGGATTTTAATCTAACCGAAGCCAAAGAAATTAGACAAGACATTGCAAAGATTCTTAGAAATGCCAAACCACCATCGCGCAACATAACCAAGGAAGAAAAAATAGCTCTAAATAACCTGAAAAAGGGAGAAGACATAATTATCTCAGAAGCATGCAAAGGCAATGCAACTGTAATTATGAACATATCTAATTATTACAGAAAATGGAATATCACATAAACAATAATGGATGCTTTAAAATCTTAGATAAAGACCCTAGTACTAAAATTCTTAAGGATGTCACCAAGAAAATAAAAGATTCATCTCTAGACACTATTACAAAAGAGAGAATCACCCCTACTAGCTCCATCACTCGTAGAATTACGGTGCTCCCAAATTCCATAAAGAAGGCACCCCATTAAGACCCATAGTTAATACCATAGGTTCACCCACCTACCTCCTTGCTCAATACCTTGCCAAAAAGTTGCGTCCCTTAGTTGGAAACACATCATCCTATATAAAAGACTCTACATCGTTCGTTCAATGGACCAAAAACCTTGAAATTAAAAATGAAGATCTCATGGTAAGTTTTGACGTTGTTTCCTTATATACTATGATACCATTGGATGAAGCCATCGAAGTTATGCAATCTATCACTGATAGTGAAAATGTAGATCTCCTAAAAACATGCTTAAAATCTTCTTACTTTAGCTTTAAAGGAAAAATTTATATGCAAACTCATGGAGTAGGTATGGGCTCACCTCTATCTCCTATAATTGTGAATATATACATGGAACATTTTTAACAAAAAGCCCTCAAATCCTTTCCTTATTCCTTAGAAGAACGGAAAATATTTGTCGATGATGTTTTTGCAAAATGGAGTCATGGTAAGGACAAACCTGAAGAATTTTAAACTCAATTTAATAGTCTCTCAAATAACATTAAATTCACTATTGAAATAGAAAAGGATAATCAATTACCCTTTCTTGACATCCTCTTATCCAAAAAATATGGGAAGCTTAGCTCCAAATTTTATAGGAAGAAAACCCACATGGAAAGATACCTTCACGCTAACTCTCATCACCATCCCAAGCAAAAACTTGGAATTATTAAAACCCTAACTACAAGAGCCTCTAGATTTTTGACCCTGAGCACCTAAAACATGAACTAAAACACCTCAGACAAGTCTTTGAACATAATGGTTATAATAAAAAAATCATTAACAAAACCATCCATCAAACCCTAAAGAAAAATAATGTAAGAAAACCTTTGACATTCCCAAAATCTCTTTACCTTACATAAAAGGAACAACTGATAAAATTTCAAGAATCCTAAATAAGCACAACATCAACATTGCATTCACTCCCCCTAACATTATTAGGAAAATCGTAGGCTCGACCAAGGACCCTATAAACCCTAAACTACAAAAAGGGGTGTACATAGTCCCTTGCTCTTGTGGAAAACAATACATAGGTGAAACTGACAGATCATTAAACATTAGGCTTAAGGAGCATGTTGGTGACATATCTAGGAACATAACATCAAAATCTACTCTTGCTGATCATGCTTTCTCCTGCTCACACTACATTTGTATGGAAGAAGCCAAACTTGCCATCAAGGAAGAGCATTACCTAAAACGAAAAATTAAAGATGCCATAGAAATTGAAAAGAGAAAGAACAATATAAACCGTGATGAAGGCCTTATTATCAATAATACCCAAAAACCCTTAATAAATCATTCCTCTCATAATAACAAATCTAATAATTTTAACATTAACTTATAATTTTTAATCATATTAACTTAGATTAATTATTTCAACTCATAATAATTTTTCATTATTAATAAAAATTAAACAAAAAAGTTATTATTAAATAGTTTTGATAAAAAAAACATGAAAAACATAAATAGTGTATGACATATAATAAAGATCATGGAAAGTAATAGATAATCAATTTAAAAGAAATTACTATTCGCATAAAATAATCTATCATTTAATTAACTAAAGTGAAGTCTAAATAACCCTCATAAAACAAATCTAATAAATGTTAACATTAACTTGTTAATTTTTTAATCACTATGAACTGAGAAAATTGTTTTTACTCCATAATGGGTTTTTACATTATAATAAAATTAAAAAAAATATTTTTTATTTATAAAATAGTAAAAAAAAAGTTATGATCATCATATGTAGTTAGATTGACCAACACCCAATTTCATAATTAATTATATATAACATTTAATATGATAAAGATACATAGAATTAATAAATATAATCAAATAATAAGAAATACCATTCACATATCAAATTAATATAAAAAATTTATCTCCCAATTAATTAAATTTATTTATCTCTTAAATAACCCTAATAAATTATATTAAAAATTAAAATCAAAATTCTACCAGCCGTCTCCAGAACATTCCCCTCATCTACCATTATATACATCTTTGCAATTTCCTTTCCCTAATCCACATCAATCTTCTAAAAAATCTAGGTGTTTCCTTGAAGATGGACTCATATAGAAGTCCGAAATGCTGGGTTTAATCAAAACTCTGAACAGGTTATTCCAAAAACATTTTTTAAAAATTGTATAATATCGGGTGCTTATTTTGTAGTTGAGGGAAATACCTTCTTAAATGTATTTCCCCACAATTCCAACACTCTATGGGTTTCCTCCTGAACCCATCCGCTTCTTGTCTTGCAAGTTTAAAGGACTGTTCATGACTAGCCATAATAACAATCCTCACACTTCCACCCTACTAGCGTCCTACAATTTTTTTCCCATTTCCCTTAAAACTGAGTCTTCTCTTTGCTTTCCAATCAACCTTGTATTCATATGTTTTCTTGGATTGATCGTAATAGTACTTCATTTTCTTGATAACATCCTCTAGAGTCTAAGGTTCATCAAACTCTATTCCATTCCTGAAGGCTTATGGAAACCCACTGAGATACCTTTGGATCTTTGGTTTCTCATCCTTGAGGTAGGGTACATAACTCAGTAACTCCAAGAATCTAGATATATATTTATTAACTGAAAATTGCCCTAACTTGTGCTCAAAAAATTCTTTGGCTTTGCTATCACAGTACCTCTCAAACATGTACTTTTCCTGGAAATATCTCTTAGATATCCTCAAGGAAATCTCTTCCTCTTGAATGTTCTTAGCATTCTTCAGACCTTCCCACAAGATATCAGCCTTGCCCCTTAGGCTAAAGGTGGCTACTCTTGCCTTCATATTTTTTGAGTAACTATGCACCCTAAAAAACTTCTTCATTCCAAGCAACCTTGCCTCTTCTTCCTCAACCTTCTTCACTTCTTTGTCAGAGGTTGTGGGCTTTGCCTTCTTGAATTTCTTTGGCATGAAGTCCTTCACATTCCTTCTATGTTGCAATGCCTTTTTGTTGTGGTACTAGGTAGCTGCTTAGGACTTCTTGTCCCCCTTTATGGGGTGCTTAAAGGAGTTACACCATTCATTGTATCTTCATTTCCTTATCTATTTTTCTTGTTGAACCTGCTACCTTTTGCATTGTCAGTCTTTAATTATTATCTTCCAAGTCTTGATGAACTTTGCTTAAACTTGTAGCTAGCACTTATCTCATGTCGTTTCTATTTTATTAGATCTTATAGGCTTTGCAGTATGAATGCATTCACCTCATCTTGCTTTTCTTGAGCCCTGATAATCTTCACATTCTCTACCTTGCAACTCCTTAGCTCAACCCTCATACTTTTGAGAGTATCCATCCAGTGAGGGGAACATTCCTCTTCTCATTTCTCCATTGATTCCTCTTCATGACCATGTTGTGATTAATCAGTTTTGTACTGCACCATTCTATTTCTCATCCCTTTCTCTTTTCCTATCTTCCTTCTTGTCTTCTTATGTGTTGTCATACACATACAATTGTTAGGAAATCAAATATAAGTAATCATATTTTCTACCACCTTAGTTATATTGCAATAAGCTTGCTAGTGTATATCCATATGAAATTGTAACAACCCTAAGTTAAAGTTTCATTTAATAAATGATAATAAAGGAAAAATAAGACCAAGATCGTGGGACACATATTCCAAGCTGAATGTTAGGAAAACACTTTAGCGGGCATCACTTGTGGCTAATTAATTATTATGGAACTTGGAAAACACATTGGCAAAGGCAAAGAGGTAATAATTGGAATTTAATTATGGGAAATAAGGAAAATAGGAGAAAATGAAGGTGAAGAGACACAAATTTGTGCAAGGGAAATTAGAGGAAAATGAAGGAAAATGAAGAAAAATGAGACATCAATGATACAAAGGCATCATAAAAACAATTAACAATTTTTGTTAGTTTATCTTTTTGCTCTCTTACACTCTTGCACACTTAGAGCATTCTTGGAGCACTTTATCATTCACTTGGATTTGGAGAAAGGAAAGTAAGCAAGCAAATGAAGGAAAAGGACAAACAAAGGAAGAGAAGGAAAGCAAGGAGAAGATTGGATCAACAACTTCAGTAGTAAGATCTTATAGGTAACAGGTTGCATGTGTGATTTCCTCGCTGGGATGTGAATGCATGGTACATGCATTTATTTATTTGGTTCATTTGTTGTCATTAAAATGTGTTTTTACTAGTTTGATAGTGGTTTCAGCGTTGCCTTGCCATTTCCTAGATAACCATGGTGTGATGGGATTAATTCTTGGTTGAGCTTTGGATTTTCAGAAGGTTTTGGAACCGGGTGAGGTAATCTCATGAAAATACCAAGGTTTCAGGTGGAGATGGTTTTCTACGAGAATCCCTTGACAGGTGGGTGGGGACAGGAAAATATATGAAGGTATGGTGAAGGAATTCTGATGCATCCAAGCTTCGTTTGGTTTTATGATCTCAGGAACGATTTAGGTGAGATCATGGTAGCTTGAGGGTGGAGGTGGTTTAACCTCGGGAGTCCTTGGTTGATTATGTCTTGGTTTATCCCATGAGATACCACAATCATGCTTGGAATATGTCACAAGGGTGATTGGCTGAAAGAAATATTTGGTTTAACCCAATCTATGGTTGGGTGGTATGTGGAAGTCCCTGACTTTATCAAATTTTGCATAAGTTAATATGATTTAGTCTTTTAATGTAATTAATGAGCACACATACTTGTTAATATGTGTATTTTATGGCTGATTTGTCATGGCTTCTATTATGGTTATATGTTGGTTATAGGCATGGTTCTATGATGTGCTCTAGCTATGGATCTTGTTCATGATTTGATAGATTGTTGAATGGTTGAGGAATGCATGGGCTAACAAGTGTTTTTGCAACTAGGTTGAGAGTGCATTGAGCCTTCTTAGATATTATTAGACGAAGTTTAGAATTTTATGATCATATATGCATTCATGACCTGTAGCTTTCGTGTTTACCATATGTTTGACAAAATCTCTATCATGTACTAGGCATGTTCCGGTCAAATCTGGATCAAGTTTTGAATGGTTAGCGCTGTTATCATGTATTTATGTTTTTGGAAACTTACAGGCATCTTTGGGCAGTGGTCTGGAGGTTTGCTTGTAAAAGTGGCATAGATCTATTGTGACCACATGCATATAACAGGGGATTTTTGGTCACAACAACTGGCAAACATGCTTATGGGTGCGTTTAGAGCCTCATAACCGCATGCACAATGTGTCAAGGGTTCAGTTGGTGTGTTAGGTTAGTGAAAAAGAGTTCCAACTTTGGAATTGATCACCTCAGGTGGTTGTCAGGCTCCTGAGTGATCCGTAGTCTCTGAAGGTTGCTAGTTTGTGTTAGGATAGTCGACCCCACTTCCATAAACTGGAACTTGGAGGTTGGGTCATGTCATAGTAGCACTTAGCTCATGTTTGCCTTAGAGAGCTTGTAAAAGTTAGTATATGTGGGAGGGGGCAGTTACAGGATGGTATCCGAGTGGGTTTCGTTCTCTTTGGGTGATATCTAATACCACAAGGTGGTATCATAGATTCCAGGTTCAAACACTTATACTAGATGGGCTAAATCTATATTTTTATACATGCATTGTGATGGTTATGGTTATCATGCATTCGATTGTTATTGTTGTCTTGTGTTATCATGCATGATGTTGATGTGTCAATGTGAGGATTTATGTATATATATCATGCTAATCAAGATTGATTTGTGCAAATGTGATAGCCTGGCCTGAACTTCGCTAAGATATGATTTTGATTATGTTTCTATTTGGTTTATCTAACATGGTATGCTTGAAGGAAGAAGAAGATGATAGATGATGAGTATAATGGTGGATTATAGTTCACATGAATCTCCTTACAAATCAGTTGAGCAATAAGGAGATGAATATCTCCTGATATAACATATATATTGAGAAGTTTGGAGGTAGAAATAAGAAGTTGCAAGGAAGATAATAACATGCTAATTGAGACATGAGAAAAGATTGCTAGAGCTAAAAAAAAGAAAGCAGAGGTTAATGCAGTGATCCTTTAGAGCCTATCAGATTTTTAGAGATAGGGACAATTAAGGATTAGTCATGGACACGAGGAAATAAATAATGGGGCATATGGTAGCAGGTCTCAATCAAGATACAAGTTGGACAAAGAGGATACAGTAAGAGGTGGTAGATGGTTGGATACAACTAACACGAGGGGTAGTGTTTATTGGTTATATTCTAGTTCTGGTTCAGAGAGACGTCGTCATCATCACCGCCATCATCCTTATAGGAGGAGTGAGAAGAATTGTTTTCCAGAGGAGTTCAAGAAAGTGAAGCCTCTTACATTTGATGGAAAGATGAAGAATCAAAATATGCAAAAGAAATACTGCTTGGGATGAAGAAGTTATTTTAATTGCATGATTATTTAGAGAATATAAATGCCAAGATAGTGATATTCAGTCTCAAGGGAAAGAAGATATCTGGTGGGAAGATGTGAAGCGTGTTATAGGAATCACGGGAAAAGAGTTGAGTTGGAATTAGTTAAAAAGAATCTTCAGGAAGAAGTAATTGTCTGAGAGATATTATGATAGAAAGGCCAAGGTGTTCTATGAGTTGAAGATGGGTTCGATGAAAGATAAAGTTACATGACCAAATTTTTGGAGCTATTGAGGTATGTGCCTTATCTTAATGATGAGAAGACAAGGGTCCAAAGGTTAATTTGTGGTTTTCCATTAGCATTCAAGGATCAAATTGAGTATGATGAGCTTAGGTCATTGGAGGAATTCATTGGGAAATTGACGCAATGTTATGAGTAGTCGAAGCACAAGTCTGAACCTAAGCGTGATTTTAAGGGGAATGACAAGGCTAAAGGAAAATGACCTCATAAGCAAGGAAGACCTCAAGATGCAAGTGAGAAAGAAAATGTGGTTCCTTACAAAAGTTTAATGTAGATGAGAAGGGACATGGACCTTAGCCTAAGTAGCAGAAGAATAAAGGTAGTGGCAGGGAACTACTGCAGTGTTGGATTTGTGGTAAAGACCATCACAAGAAGGATTATCCATTGTACCAGGGTGGCAGGCCATAGATCTACATTTATTATGAGGCACAAATAGTTAGGGATGTTGGTAAGAGCATTCCTTGGATCTATGCAATACTTGATAATAGGAAGGCAGACCATCAAACATCCATTATTGAGATGGAAGGTAAGCTTTGCGATTCAGTTGTTTCCATTTTGGTTGATCCTAGATCTAATTATAGTTATGTTAGACTTGATATGGTGGATAAGTGTGGCTTGAATAAATAAGTGCATGCATAGTCTTGTTTGGTGCAGTTGGCTACATGGACTAAGAAAATAGTTCAACATTGGGTGGGAGCTTGTGCATTTGAGCTGAATTGTATGCCTACATCAACACATCTAAATGTGCTTCCTTTGGGATCATATAATATTATTTTGGGCATGGATTGGTTGTTACTCACAAGACCAAGGTAGAATGATATGAGTAGGCTATTAAGTTCCTAGATGATGATAGAGAAAAGAGAATCTTGTAGGGAAAGAACAAGCCTATGTCAGTGAGAATAGTTACAACCATGCAAGCTAAGCACAATTGTAGGAAAGGGTGTTTACTGTTTGCAGTGCATGTTTCTATTGACAAAGGGAAATATGTTGAGGATGATGGAGTCCTAAAGAGTTATCCTATTTTACAATAGTTTCATGATGCATTTCTTGCAGAGATCTCAGAGTTACCCCCTTATAGGGAAGTGGATTTCTATATTGAGTTGGTACTACGAGAAACACCAACATCAAATGCACCTTACAAGATGAGCATTCCAAAGTTGGTGGAATTGAAGTTGTAGCTTACGAAAAATGCTTGATAAGGGGTACATAAGGCCAAGTGTGTTGCCTTGGGGTGCATAAATGTTTTTTGTATGAAGGATGGTACTCTCATATTGTGCGTTCATTATAAGGAGTTCAGATTGATGATTTGTTCGACCAGCTGAGGGGAGAAACATCGTTTTCAAATATTGATTTGAGATCATGATACCATCAGGTGTGCATCAAAGAACAAGACATCTACAAGACCACATTCCGTACCAAGTATGGGCATTATGAGTTTGTGGTGGTTCCTTTTGGTCTTACTAATTCTCCAACCACTTTCATGTGTTTGATGAACAATGTGTTGCGTCCTTACTTGGACAAGTTTTTGATAGTGTTTATTGATGATATATTGATATACTCCAAGAATGAGGAAGAACATGTAGAAATTAATAGAAATGTTCTACTACTGATGAGATCCAACTAAAATAAAGAGATTACAATTTTCCTCTACTATTCCGCGGAATGGAAATCATAATATAGAAACACATGCAATGACACACAATCATTAAAACACCACAAGAACACAAAGATTTATAGGGTAACACAAATGGGAAAACCCCTTCACTTATTTTCATTAATCAAATGAGAATGAGAAACTATTACAAGGTCTTGCTTCAATCCGGAAGCACACCTTGCAATGTAAACCTGTTCTTCTCCCAATTATCCTGCTCTAGCCAACACTTAGCCAATTCATGGCCCCATCTAGCTCCTATTTCCTTCCACAATTCCTAAGGAGATTAGCTCGTAAAAGATAGGATTTTACTCCTATTTTCTTGTCCAATTCCCAAGGAATGATTCATCTGTTTAATTGCCAAGCCTCTACACTCAACTAGTATACAATTGATAATTACAATGTGCATTTTCCTCCACTCCAGCTAGGCAATTTGAATTCCATGCATGTTTGGGCTATTTTTAGTTGATTGACTAGTTTAACTGAGAGATCATTGAGTTAACAACAATTCTACTACTCAACTGACTTTCAACTGACTCAACTAGTTACTTGAGCTCAGTTAATTGAGTCAAACTGAAAATAATTGAACTATATTGGTAAATTTTAACAATCACTACATGCACAACTCTACTTCTAGCATATAACTATAACTTGCTAAGTAAAGTAGTAAACAAATCCATGTCACAAAATTTAATTGCAATCCAAGTCATCCTACTAATGTGGAAAATCGAATTACTAAATTTGACTAAGGCACAAGTCAAAATTTGCCTTTCTTGCTACAATTTCTAACACTCCCTCTTAGGAAGAAAGGGATTTTGCACCACCCAATCCCACACCAATGGAATCTGAATTTACCTATTGATATTGCCTTTGTCAAGATATTTTCATCCTGCTTCTCAATTGGAATGTATTATAGCATCATGATTCTCCTCTGCACACATTCCAACAAGTGTTGGTACCTGATATCATTGTGCTTGGTCCTGTCATGAAATACTAAATTATCAAAGAGTTTGATACAACTTTTGTTATCACAATTCCATATCCTGACTGAAAATACCCACAAGTATTTTCCTCATCCATATGGCCTCACATGCTGCTTTACTTGAAGCCATGTATTCAACCTCTACTGAGCTAAGTGCCACATACCTCTGTTTCTTGCTATACCAGGAAATAATTGCAGATCCAACACTGAAGATATCCCAGAAATTACTTTCTTATCAAATGGATTCCTTGCCTAATTTGCATCAATGAAGCCTTGGAGCTTCACTCCCTCTATCCTCCTATACCATAACCGATAATCATTTGTGCCTTTGAGGTACATGAACACATGCTTTGCTGCCTTCCAATAAAACTTGGTAGGATTCACCATGGGTTGACTCAAATGATTAACTGAATACCATATGTCAGGCCTTGTGTTCATGAAATAAATCAAGGATCCCAAAAAATGTCTATAGATGGTAGCATCTACTGCCTCTCCTGAAGAAGCACTCTCCTTCCTCCAGTGTGTAGCTAGAATGTGTCCATAGGATTGCAATTCTCCATTTGAAATCTCTGAAGTATTTCAGAGGCATATTTCCCCTAACTCACAAACAACTCACGATCACTATGCCATAGTTCTAGCCCAAGGAAGTAATGCATCAATCCCATGCCCATCTCAAACTCTCTTGTAAGGTCCTCTTTGCAAGAGTAGATCGACTGCTCATCCCCTGTAAGTATCAAGTCATAAACATACAATACCAAGGTAATCAACTTGCCATCTACCACAATGTTATAAAGATTGGCATCTGCTTCACTTTTTGTGAATCCCAATCCACGATGATATGTGTCGATCTGAGTGTACCATGGTCAGGGTGCCTGCTTGAAACCATACAAGGCTCTCCCAAGTCTACTCACATGTGTCTCCCTGTCATATGTATTAAATTCCATTGATATGTTATTGAATGTTAGTTTTGCTGTGCTAATTTCAATTACAAATTTATAAACACATGCTTGTTCATTGCTTCCTATGCATAGATTTCCTTAGGTTGTTTGGTGATTGAACAGGTAAATTTCATCAAGTTTAATGTGACATTCATGAAAAAAATTTCTTAAAAGAACAATTCTGAACAATAGCAATAAAAAGTACAACAAACCATTAATTAAACACTTTAACACAATGTTTTGATGAAGGAGTTCACCCCTCCTGGGCTACATCTCCTAGGTCCAGCGTTCATGGCTTAGGCCTCTGTATTAGCTCAATATGGAAAAAAATGCTTTTTACAAATCTCTACTGCTCCTGATACCTACACCAATGTGTTCATAATGTCGAAATTAGCTAGGAACACCTTTTCTTGAGCTCAATTTGGTCAAAAAATGCTCCAATTATGGCTCAAACAATTTTTCCCTACAATTTCTCCTCCAAATATGGAAGAACTGCAGTTAGGGCTGCTAAATATGGGGGCAAGCCCAAAAATAGTTGAGTTTTCCAAAAATCCATCGTTTTAAAATTGGGTTTAATTATCCACTAATCCTTAATTAGCGTGATAACTGCACGATTAGGGCTAACCGTAACCATTGGAGGTTTATGTGGGTCGCATGTGGTGTTAACCATCACAGTTTCATAGTGTTGGCCATCGGTTCAACTAACCTTCACCATAACTGTCAGAGTATGCGTTCACATGACATGCTAACCGTCGGGTTAATATTTGTGGAGCTGGTTGTATTAATTGTTTGTTGTAACCATGGGCACGTTCACATGGGGAGGGCTGGCCTGCGAGCTGGCTCTCCCCTAACTGCCAACCCTTAACACTGTAAAGTTTAAATAGAAACAATGCACTATAGAGGTTAAGAACCATTGTAGCGGAGATGGTAGAGAGCCTTGGTCACGGAGGGGAGGTCGCGGGGTTGAACCCCGGGGCCTCCATAAATTTTTTGTTTGAACTGTGCCCTCTTCCTAGGCAGTTGGGAGGTTCCATGTGGCATTCTCTCATTGGCCCAAAATTAACCAATCAAACTGTGCCAATGCACCTTCCACATCACCAAACTGCAACCAATCACATTGTGGTACTTGGCGAAGCATGATTGAATGTTGACCAAAGTTGATCCTGTCTAGTCACTTGCCACGTTAGAAGTACGAACTGCTGACTGTGCAGTGACTGGGCATTTTTTTTTGCAAAATTTCGCCTATTTAGCAAAGTGAACAGAACTCAATAACTTCATCATACAAACTCAGTTTTTAGTGAAATGAGTTGCGTTAGGATTTTTTTGCCGAGACGAACGAGGTTGTTCAAGTTTCGAGCCATTATGAGAACTTTGATTTTTGAGCTAAATACTGAGCACTTGATCATACACAGGCTTATTTATGTAAATTTTTTCCTCAACAACACCATTAAGAAAGGAAATCTTCACATCCATTTGATGGATCTTCCACCTGATCTGCCCAAATAATGCTTGAATGGTTCTGATTGAGGAATATCT
Source organism: Pinus taeda (assembly GCA_000404065.3). Taxonomy (NCBI): domain Eukaryota; kingdom Viridiplantae; phylum Streptophyta; class Pinopsida; order Pinales; family Pinaceae; genus Pinus; species Pinus taeda. Next base: position 104,451 of record APFE030025862.1, on the reverse strand, counting down.
TGCCACTGGTGAAAATGTTTCCTCATAGTCCACTCCCTCTACCTGTGGTAATCCCTTGGCTACAAATTTGGCCTTGTACTTCTCGACTCTCCCATCAGCTGCATGCGTCACTTTTTAGATCCATCTAGAACCAAAAACTGACTTGTTCTCTAGCCTCGAAACCACCTCCCATACATTGTTCTTCATGATGGAGTCAAACTCCTCCACCATGGCATCAACTCACACTAGTTGAGAAAATGCTTGCAAAAATGAAGAAGGTTTTGATTCAGTGAGTTCTATCATGAGATCCATATACCCAATGTACCTCCATTTTCAATTCTTAGGGCTTTCAATTTAAGACCATTCTACTTTTAAACTAATGTTTTGAATTCAACAAATTTTGAGAAAACTTCATCCTTCTTCCACGTGAAGAAGATCCAACATTTTCTAGAAAAGTCATCAACAAAATCACATAATACCTGTGTCTTGTTGTAGAAAATGGTCCACATACATCAAATAAAACTCACTCCAAGATTTCTCCTACTTCTCTATCTCGTCCCTGGAAGGTGGATTTGACATATTTCCCCAATGTGCATCCCTTACATACATCATGCTAGTAAAGTGTACATTTCAGGAGACCAATGGTAATATACTGCATGATTTTTAAGGCCCCATGGTGTAAGTGTCCCATGTTCCTATGCCATATTTCTCCAACATCTCGAATTTGCACCTTCTCTACCTTGTTAATTAGTGCAATGAAAGATTCCACCTCAAGTTTGTAGACTTTTTTCACTCTAACTCCAATCTGTTTCACTTTCTTGGCAACTACATGTCTTAGAAATGATTTCCCTTTACTAAAAACAACATTAGAGCCTCTATCCTCCAATAAAACTACAAAAATTAGGTTCTTCTTTACCCCAGGTACATGCATAACATATTTCAGATGAAGATGGGAGCCCGACTCCCTCTTAAAGGTTATAGTCCCAATTCTTTTGGTGCTATACTACCCATCATCCAAGTTCTATGTGCATCTATAAATCCTTCACCTCTAGGCTACTGAAGAATCCTTTGCATCCTGTCAAATGGAATGAGGAACTTGAATCTAGATACCACACACTCCCCATTACATTTCTCGTCATGCATGCAATCACGGTGAAGTCTAATTCGAATTGTGAGGCAAGTGCTTCACCTCCTTCTCCTCTTGAAGGCTTCTTGTTAGAATTATTTTGCGGACACTTTATTGCATAGTGCCCAAATTCATGAAAGTGAAAACATGTTATCTTTCTTAGATCCTTCTTCTTATCATTGTTCTAGCTGGTCTCTGGATTGCTTTGGTCCTTCTTGCCCTCTCCAACCAAGAAAAAATTATCTTCCTCCTCAGATTTTGTTGTTACTCCATCTCTAGTGTTCCTCTATATTTCTTCATGCACTAGATCAAACCAAAGTCTCTCCCCATTTGGAAATTTGTCCCTTCCATTTCCAGAGTCTTGGTAGTTGTGATAGGATTTTGGAAGGCCTAGGAGAGCTTTGGTCACTATTTCTGAAGAGGGAATATATTCTCCAACTCCTCCAAGCTCATCTCAACAATGAGTGAACCTAGAGATGTAATGTGGAATGGTTTCACCTTTCCGCATGTGAATGTTTATGAGCTTGTCTCTCAATGCAAATTTCCTTCCATCACTACCATTTTCGAATAACTCAGTGAGGGTCTTCGACATAGCAAAGGGAGTCTCCTTGCCATGTAAATTCAAGACTATGTGGTCTCTCACATCCTCTAAGATGATCCTACTGGGTTTTGTGGTATCCTTCTTCCATTGGGCTAATCGTTGTGCGTCCGATACTGTTGGATTTGGAATCTCAGTTTTGGTGTACTCCAACACACCATTATCATTGAGCACTTCTTCCATCCTGTCCTTATAGGATATGAAATTCAAGGTTCCCTCAAGGGCATACTCCAATGGCAATTCGTTGAAATAATTTTTCTCGCACGGAAGAAAACCGATTCATTGAATCTTCAAATCGAAATATTTGAAGGAGAAGATATATTGACTAGTTTCTAGTGTGATTTCTACTCTGATACCTTGTAGAAATAAATAGAAATTTGCTACTACTGATGAAATTTAACTGAAATCAAGAGATTGCAATTTTCCTCTACTATTCTACTGAATGGAAATCACAGTTTAGAAACACATGCAATGACATGCAACCATTAAAACACCACAGGAACACAATGATTTACAGGGAAAACTAACTTGGGAAAGAACCCTCCGCTACTTTTCATTAATTAGATGAGAATGAGAAACTATTACAATGTCTTGCTTCAATCCTGAAGCACACCCTACACTGTAAACTTGTTCTCTTGTTTACGGTCTTGCTCTGACCAACACTTAGCCAATTCAAGGCGCCAACTAGCTCTTATTTCCTTGCACAATTCCTGAGGAAATTAGATCCTAAACGATTGGAATTTCCTCCTATTTTCTTGCACAATTCCCAAGGAATGATTCACCTGTTTAACTACCAAGCCTATACACTCAACTAGTATACAATTGATAATTGCAATGTGACTTTTCCTCCACTCTAGCTAGGCAACTTGAATTCCGTTCATGTCTAGGATATTTTTAGCTCATTAACTAGTTTAAATGTGAGATCATTGAGTTAACAACAATTCTACTACTCAACTGACCTTCAACTTACTCAACTAGTTACTTGAGCTCATTTAACTGAGGCAAACTAAAAACAATTGTACTAGATTGGTAAATTTTAGTAATCACTATATGCACAACTCTACTTCTAGTCTATAACTCAAATTTACTGAGTAAACTAGTAGACAAAGCCATGTCACACAAGTTAACTACAATCCAAGTCATCTTGTTGATGTGGAAAATCGAATTACTAAATTTAACTAAGGCACAAGTCAAATTTAGGCTTTCTTGCTGTAAGTTTTAACAGAGCACCTTGTAGCAGTGTTGAGATTGTTGAGAAAGCATTAATTGTATGCCAAGCTTAGCAAGTGTAGTTTATTTTAGTCTCGAATTAATTACTTAAGACATGTTGTTTCCAAGGAGGGGATATTAGTGGACTCATAAAAGATTAAAGCTATCATAGTCTGGCCAGCTCCTGGGAATGTGGATGAGGTTAGATCATTCATGGGACTACAAGGCTATTATAGGAGGTTCATCAGGAAATTCTCAAGGATTTCCTATCCTATTACATCTTTAGAGAGAAAAGGAAAGAAGTTTGAATGGATTGAGAAGTGTGCAACTAGTTTTGAGCAGTTAAATCATTTGCTTACAAATGTTGTAGTTTTGAAGATGCAGATCTTGATAAGGAGTTTGTGGTTTGTACAAATGCTTGCAAGAAAGGATTTGGTAGATTCTTGATGCAGGAAGGACAAGTGGTATGCTATGAGTCAAGGAAGGTGAATGAGCATGAGAAGAACTATGTGACTCATAATCTTGAACTGGCAACTACCATTCATGCATTGAAGATGTGGAGACATTATCTTATTAGCAAGAGGTTCATATTGATGAGTGATCATAGTGAACGAAGGTACTTGTTTTACAAACCTAATCAGAATTCCAGGCAAGCTAGATGGTTGGCTACCCTAAGTGAGTTTAAATTTGAGATAAGATACATTAAGGGAAAGGAAAATTGGGTTGCAGATGCTCTTAATAGAAGAGTGTAGGTAAATCATATTTCAGCTGTGATCTCTTATGGGATAGATTTGTAGGAGCAGATCTTATAGGCAGGGTAGCATGATGAGAGGTACCAAAAATTGAAGCAAGTTTACAACAACCGGGTGAAGGTGATAGGGATGAGGAGTATCACCTCATGACAGATGGATTGGTCAGACTCAAGAGCAAGATTTATGTGCTAGATAACAATGAGCTCAAGAAACTTATCTTGAGGGAGTTTCAAGTCAAGCCGTACTCGTGACACCACAGATACTAGAAGATTTTGAAAACTATTAATATGTTTTATCATTGGTCGAATTTTAAAAAAGAGGTGGATGGGTTTGTCTCTAGATTCTTGGACTATCAACAAGTGAAAGTAGAGTGTAAGCACCTAGTTGGTTTGTTACATCCTATTCCGATTCTATAATGGAAATGAGTGGTCATTTCCATTGAGTTCATTACAGGTTTGTTGAGGATATCAAAGAAACATGATTCCATAATGGTTGTGGTTGACAAGTTGAGCAAAGTAGCTCAATTAATTGCAGTAAAGTCTACAAATTCAACTAGTGAGGTAGCACAAATTTTCATTAGGGAGATAGTGAGGTTGCATGGTGTTCCCAAGAAGATCATATCAGACAGAGATGCCAAGTTCACTTCCAAGTTTTGGAAGGATGTGTTTGCAGGCTTGGGGACAAAGTTAGCCTTCAGTGTAGCTTATCATCTATAGAAAGATGGAAAAATAGAGAGGCTCAACAAGATTCTTGAGGACATGTCAAGGATGTATGTCATGCATCAACATAGGAAGTGGGAGGAGTTTCTTCCACTAATAGAGTTTGCGTATAATAATGGGTATCAAGAATCCTTGAGGATGAGTCCATTTGAGGCTCTTTACGGGTGAAGTTATAATACTCCTATTAGCTAGAGTGATCCACTGAAAAAGGTGTCAATTGGACTAGATATGTTGGCTGAGATGGAGTAGGAGATGCAGGTTATCAAAAAGGAATTTGAAGGCACACAAGATAGGCAAACGAGTTATGCAGATCAACACAAAGCATTCAATGAGTTTCAGATTGGAGAGCATTTGTACTTGCACATCAAGCCCAAGAGGAGCTCTTTAGGGATTGGATCATGTGCCAAGATGGAACCTCGGTATTGTGGGCATTTTGAGATCCTTGAGAGGATTGGACCAATGGCCTATAGACTTACCCCATTACTATTCTAGTTGGGTCCCTATAATACTAGTGAATACCCCATTACTATTGTAGTTGTACTCCTTATTAATATTGTTGTGCCCCTATTGCCCCCATATTGTTATTACTATGCCCCATATAATCCCTCTATTATTATTTTTGTCGCTTTATATTATTATTGTTAGGTTCGCTGGGTTATATTGTGACTCCTTAGACTCCTATATATAGAAAGGAGGTTTTGTCATTTGTATCATCCAATAATTGTTCATTTATGTAATGTAAAGGAGGTTTCCCCCTCAAAGAGGCTGAATTCTAAGGCGTTTATCTATCTTTTCTATCTTTTCTTGAGCTGGTTCATAACATTTGGTATCAGAGCTTTGGATTTTAGGCTTTCGTTGCTCCAAACAGGTCATCGTGGAATTTTTGCAATAAGTTTTGTTTTGCGATGTTTCAAAAGCTAAAAAAAAAACCCATTTGAGAAGACATCGTGCTGAATCTCGTGTCCAAATTTCAGAGCATTTTGCGCTATATTTGCAGAGCTATGATATGAGGAATTTGGTCTTTTTGCAGACTCCTGAATTACATTCCAAACAGGTGACCTGGGGAAAAGCATCATAACTTTTTCTCTAAGAATTGGATTGAAATTTCGTAATAAGGTACAAAAAGAGGATGGACTGTAGTTTATTTTATATATTTTTTAGAGCCAAAAGACGAAACAAGGACTCGTGGAACATCGTACAAGTTTGCCCTACTGAACTAGTCCATAATCAGGTCACTGTGGGAGATTTCACATAACTCTTCCTTGGAGAATCCAATTTGCATCAGACCGGTGGCATTGAAAAGAGGACACAGAGGGCTATTGTAGGTCACAATTTTAGAACTGGATGATTTGAATGCAAAAAGATACATCAGAGGCAATATCGAGCTCCTACAAAGTGAAAAAAGGTGTGTAGATTCTTTTAAATTTTTGCTTAAGATTGGTTTTAAATTTATTTTGAAGGAATTCAAAGGGCATAGTAGAGCATTATTATCAGTAACTAATTCCCCGAGGAAAAAAATGCAAACACCTAGTAAGGAACCTGAAAGCTCTAGCATGACTCATGAAGAAGAGGAAGAAATGCAACATGATATATCAAAATTACAAGAACAAGTGCAGCAAGTGTCACTTGCACAAAAAGAAACAAAATCTAAGATGGATGGTTTAAGGAAAGATGTAGAAGCTAAGATGGATGGTTTAAAGAAAGGTGTAGAAGCTAAGATGGATTATTTAAAGAAGGGAATAGAAGCTAAGATGGATGGCATGGAAGTTAAGATGGATGGCATGGAAGCTAAGATGAATGGCATGGACACTAAGATGAATGGCATGGATGCTAAAATTGATGGCATGGATGATAAGATGGAAGAATTGACAATAAATATGAATAAGTTGCTACAAGGAATGGTCACTAATGGTGAAAAGGTACTAAAGGAAACTCATGAGAGAAACAAAAGATGTTAATC
>APFE030025862.1:73290-94928 GCA_000404065.3 Pinus taeda | reverse complement strand
ATGAGGGTCATTATGATTTTTGGTCATGCCTTTTGGCCTTACCAATGCACCTTCAACATTTCAAGGGTTGATGAATTCAATTTTCAAACCATTCCTTAGAAAATTTGTGTTAGTATTTTTTGATGATATACTAATCTACAGCAAGTCTTGGAAGGATCATGTTGAACATGTTACCAGGGTGCTACAACTATTGGAGGAGAAACAATTATATGCAAAAAGATCCAAATGCTTCTTTGGAGTCCAAGAGGTGGAATATCTGGGTCATATTGTATCTCATGAAGGAGTTAAGGTAGACCCTAGCAAAATTAAAGCCATTAAGGAATGGAAAATCCCACATCCATAAAGCATCTACGAGGATTTCTCGGGTTGACAAGGTATTATCACAAGTTTGTTAAGAATTATGGAAGAATAGCAGCACCTCTAACAACATTATTGAAGAAAGATGCATTTTCATGGACTCTAGAAACATCAAAGGCATTTCACCATCTTAAAGAGGCAATGTGCCAAGCACCTGTCTTAGCTACACCAGACTTCACAAAAACATTTATTGTCGAATGTGATGCTTTAGGAAATGGAATTGGTGTTGTTCTAATGCAAGATGAAAGACCCATTGCTTTTGAAAGTCGTCCAATCAAGGGAAAGTTTTTTACACAAAGCTATTTATGAGAAGGAAATGTTGGCAATACTCCATGCACTTAAGAAATGGCGACCCTACCTAATGGGAAGACACTTCAAGGTAAAAACGGATCATGATAGCCTTAAATACTTTTTAGAACAAAGATTATCCTCTGAAGAGCAACAAAAGTGGGTCACAAAGATGTTGGGTTATGACTTTGAAATCATCTACAAAAAAGGGAAGCAAAATGTGGTGGCAGATGCACTCTCAAGAAAGGATGAGGATGTGGAAGCATTCTTGTGCGCCATTTCTATTATCCAACCAGATTGGATAAACGAAGCAAGGGAGGAATGGAAGAATGACAAAGAAGTGTGGGAACTTATTTGAAAGTTACAACAAGATTCTGGTACGTCTGATACATTTAGCTGGAAAAATGATTCATTATGGTACAAAGATTGCTTATACCTCTGTAAGAATTCCCAGCTAAAATAAAAGATTCTTATGGAATTGCACACTTCTCCCTTAGGAGGGCACTCGAGATTTTTAAAAACTTACCACAGGGTTAAGAAGGAATTTTTTTTGGAGGGCCTTAAATCAGATATTCAAAAGTTTGTGGCAGAATGTTTGGTTTGCCAGCAAAATAAAGTTGAAACAATTAAGACATCGGGTCTATTACAACCTTTATCCATTCCAAGCCAACGTTGGGAGGAGGTTTCAATGGATTTTATCACAGGTTTACCCAAGTCTGAGGGAAAGTGTGTCATCATGGTGGTAGTTGACAGACTTACCAAGTATGCACACTTTTGTGCATTATCACATCCATTTAAAGCCAGTACAGTTTCTATTGCATTTATGGAAACAATTCAAAAAGCTACATGGAAACCCAAACATTATTGTAAGTAACAGAGATCCCATTTTCAATGGAAATTTTTGGACAGAATTATTTTCTTGTCTTGGTACTCAGTCAGCTCATAGCTCATCTTATCATCCTCAATCTGATGGACAAACTGAGATAGTAAACAAATATTTGGAAGGATATCTTCGTTGCTTTGTATCTGATAAACAGACACAATGGATCAAATGGTTGCCTCTGGTTGAATGGTATTATAACACTTCCTTCCATACAGCAACAAAAATGACCCCATTTATGGCACTTTATGGGTATCAACCACCATCCATCACATCATATTTAAGAGAAAATTCTAAGGTCCAAGCAGTGGAACATCACATCGAACATCAACAACAAGTCCTCCAACTCTTAAAGGATAACCTCGTGTTGGCACATAATAGAATGAAACAACAGGCAGATCAACATTGCAGCGAAAGAATTTTGATGTAGGTGATTGGGTATTCCTACGGCTACAACCATATAAACAAATGTACCTCAAGCAAGCTAAGAAGAATAATAAATTATCACCAAAGTATTATGGTCCATACAAGGTGTTGCAAAAGATTGGTACTATGGCATACAAATTGGAGCTTCTTGCAGCTTCTCGATTGCACCCAGTTTTCCATGTTTCATGTTTAAAGAAGTTATAGGTGATAAGATCCCAGTTCAAAAAATATTGCCAGAACTTGATGAGGAAGGAAAAACTATATTGGAACCAGAAGCAGTCACAGAAACAAGAACTCGACAGCTACAAAATTGATCAATTTCAGAGTATCTTATCAAGTGGAAGAATTTATCTGCTGAAGATTCCACATGGGAGGATGAGAATTTTATAAGTATCCAGAACTACTCAAGCATTGAGGACAACACTTTTTTGAAGGAGAGGGGCATGTTGGTCCCTATAATACTAGTGATTACCCCATTACTATGGTAGTTGTACCCCTTATTAATATTGTTGTGCCCCTATTGCCCCCATATTGTTATTACTGTGCCCCATAGAATCCCTCTATTGTTATTTTTGTGGCTTATATTATTATTGTTAGGTCGGCTGGGTTATATTGTGACTCCTTAGACTCCTATATATAGAAAGGAGGTTTTGTCATTTGTATCATCCAAGAATTGTTCATTTATGTAATGTAAAGGAGGTTGCCCCCTCGAAGAGGCTGAATTCTAAGGCGTTGATCTATCTTTTCTATCTTTTCTTGAGCTGGTTCATAACAACTTCCAAGTTTTGGAAGGATGTGTTTGCAGGCGTGGGGACAAAGTTAGCCTTCCATGTAGCTTATCATCTATAGAAAGATGGACAAATAGAGAGGCTCAACAAGATTCTTGAGGACATGTCAAGGATGTATGTCATGCATCAACAAAGGAAGTGGGAGGAGTTTCTTCAACTAGTAGAGTTTGCGTATAATAATGGGTATCAAGAATCCTTGAGGATGAGTCCATTTGAGGCTCTTTACGGGCGAAGTTATAATACTCCTATCAGCTAGAGTGATCCACTAAAAAAGGTGTCAATTGAACTATATATGTTGGCTGAGATGGAGTAGGAGATGCAGGTTATCAAAAAGGAATTTGAAGGCAACACAAGATAGGCAAAAGAGTTATGCAGATCAACACAAAGCATTCAACGAGTTTCAGATTGGAGAGCATTTTTACTTGCACATCAAGCCCAAGAGGATCTCTTTAGGGATTGGATCATGTGCCAAGATGGAACCTCAGTATTGTGGGCATTTTGAGATCCTTGAGAGGATTGGACCAATGACCTATAGACTTGCACTACCACCAACAACGAAATTCCATGTTTCATTGCTTGAGAGATATGTGTAGGATGTTAATCATATGATTGATTGGTCTATATTGAAGATGGAACCAGAGGGATATTTCCATCCAGAGCCTCAATGCATATAGCAGCAAAAACAACTCATGCTCCTGAACCAAGCAATCAAGCAAGTTAAAGTGTAGTGGAAGCACTTTGGGCCTAATGAAGCTACATGGGAGATTGTTGATCAAATGCAATATTTATATCCTTCATTATTTTCTAGTTCAAGAAAATGAGTTTTTGGTGTGTGTGTGTGTGTGTGTGTGTGTATTTATATATTTATGGTTGTAAGCACCGTAATGAGTTGTGTTATAAAGCTCCAATAAGTGGTATGTTTGTTTGTTTTTTTTCTTTTCTTTTTTCAGTAGGATGTCATTGTAAATATTACATTGAGCTATGCTATAAAGCTCCACATGCAATATGTTTTGTTTCCAGCGGTTTGTTGGTCGTAGGTGTCATAAAACATTGAGGACAGTGTTCCCCTAAGGGGGAGGAGTTTGTAACAACCCCGGGTTAAAATTTTGTGTAACAAAGGATAATAAAGGCAAAATCAGACCAAGGTCATCAGACATGTATTCCAAGATGAATGTTAGGAAAACACTTTAGTGGGCACCACTTGTGGTTAATTAATGGCTATGGAAATTGCAAAGGCATTAGCAAAGGTAAAGAGCCAATAATTGACATCTAATTATGGGAAATAAGGCAAATAGGATAAAAGGAAGGCGAAGAGACACAAATTTGCATGCAAGGGAAATTACAGGAAAATTAAGGAAAATGAAGAAAAAGGAGACATCAATGATATAATGGCTTCAAGGAAACAATTCACAACTTTTGTCAGTTCTAGATTTTGTCAGTTTAGCTTTTTTCTCTCTTACACTCTTGCACACTTAGAGAATTCTTGGAGCACTTTAGCATTCACTTGGACTTTGATAAGGGAAAGAAAGAAAGTGAAGGAAGGAAAAAAACAAGAAAACGATAGTGAAGGAAGGAAAAGGATAAGAAAAGGAAAGCAAGGAGAAGGTTGGATCAACAACTTCAACATGAAGATCTTGCAGGTAACAGGTTGCATGTGTGATTTACTTGTTGGGATGTGAATGCTTGGTACATGGATTTGTTTTTTTAGTTAATTTTCTATCTTTGGCATGAGTTTTTCTATTTTGAAAGTGATTTCAGCCTTGCCTTTCCATTTCCTGGATATCCATGTTGTGATGGGATTCATTCTTACTTGAGCTTTGGATTTTTGTAAGGTTTTGGAACTGGGTGAGGTGGTCTTAGGAAAATACCAAGGGTTGGGTGTGGAGATGGTTTTCTTTGGGAAGCCATCGATAGGTGGGTGGAGACAAGAAAATTCCTCAAGGTATGGTGAAGGAATTCTAAGGCATCCATGCTTGGTTTGGTTTTAATATCTTAGGACTGTTTTAGGTGAGATCATGATAGCTTGAGGGTGGAGGTGGTTTAACCTCTGGGGTCCTTGATTGATTATGTCTTTGTTTATCCAATTAGATCCCACATTCATGCTTGGAACATCGCATGAGGGTGATTGGCTAGAAGAAACATTTGGTTCAACCCAATCTATGGTTAGGTGGTACGTAGAAGTCCTTGACTTGGTTGGATTTTTCATAAGTTAATATGAGTTATTTTCTAATGTAGTTAATGCACACATGTACTTGTTAATATGTGTATTTTATGGATGATTTTTGATGGTTTTTATTATGGTTATATGCTGGTTATAAGCATGGTTCTATGATGTGCTCTAGGTATGGCTCTTGTTCATGATTTGATAGTTTGTTGAATGGTTGATGAATGCATGGGATAACAAGTGTTGTTGTAGCTAGCTTGAGAGGTAATTGAGCTTGATTTGTTATTCTTAAATGAATTTTAGAAGTTTATGATCATATATGCATTCATGACATGTAGCTTTCATGCTTACCATATGTTTGACGAAATGTATATCATGTTCTAGTAAAATATTGTTCAAATTTTGAATGGTTAGGCTTTTTATCATGTATTTAGGTTTATGGAAAATTACAGGAAGCTATGGGTAGTGGTCTAGAGGATTTTCTAAAAAATTGGCATAGATATCGCGATCACATGCATATAACAAGGGATTTTCGGTCACAAATGCTGGAAGGCAGGTTTATGGGTGTGGTTGGAGCTTCATATCCACATGCACAGTGTGTCAAGGGTGAGGTTGGGGTATTAGGTTAGGGAAAAAGAGTTCCATCTCAGGAATTGACCACCTCGAGTGGTTGTCAAGCTCCTGAGCGATCTGTAGTCCATGAGGGATGTTAATTTGTGTTAGGATAGTCGGGCCCACTTCCATAATTGGAACTTGGAGGTCGGTTAATGTCATAGTAGCAATGAACTCATGTTTACCTTGGAGAGCCTTTAAAAGCGGGTAGATGTGGGAGGTGGCGGTCACAAAAACATCACACCTCAAGTTAGCATGCCTATTAGAAAATAATGATCACATCAAGGTGAGTACTTGCATACAACATACAATCTATAATAAAATGCTATGCCAAAATACAACAATTAATCAAACTAATTATCACATTTTGTAATAGAGCATCTATGTTTTATCCCCAAAGGTCCAATATTGAACCTTTAGCTTTGGTACCACTTTGTAATGTCACCTCCCACCCCCTATCTCCCTATAGGCCAGAGGTGTTACTTTATCCTAACCCGATATCCATGGTCTCATTATGGAAATGGGGTTATAAAATTCCTACTTTTCCAAAGTTTGCAGAATTAACTTTGGAATACAAAACCATATTTAGCTCGTTGAGCACCTTTCGACATAACCCAACTAATCGACAAAACAAAACCAATCAACATGATAGAACTGGTTGAGATAACTCAACTAATTTACTTAAACAACTAATCAACCTAAGACATGTAATTGACTTAACATGACTAGCTGACCTAACACAAGCAATTGACTTAACATGACTAGATGACTTAACACAACCTATTTAATTAACATGACTAGTCGACCTAACACAAGTAGTTGAATTAATACGACCAATTAACTTAAAATATCTAGTCAACTTAACATGACTAGTCAAACCCTCATATGGGTAGACAAAAACGAAATGCTAACAACCAATCGAAACCTTTGTTTAAGCTGACAATCAATAAATTAAAACATATAATTGAAAAAATCCCTCATAACTTAAGTCCAGGATGACAACGATGAATATGTCCCACAATCTTTAGGGTCCCTTGCCCTATGCCGACAACTTTATACACGTAGGTAATGAACAAGCCACAATATTATCGGTTGGTAACCTTGGATGAATTGGGTGCCCCAAAAATTCGAGTCTACTCATAATGGGCCCCACACTGGCTATTGTGTGTTCATCATGGAAATATAACACCTTTCTAACTATGCACAAGGCACGACTTGTCAACTAAACTCAAGCCTCGATTGACCTTACAATTCGAGTGCCCTTTCTTTGACTCAAAGTGAAACCACATTGGCTTTCCCCACTGTTAACTTGTGCCTTCACCTCTTTCCACTAAATATCTAGTAGTGTAATGACTAAATCCTTTGGGCCAAATGTCGACCTGATTATCTCGTCGACTAGATCCCTATTGATGAGATATGACTAATATACCATATGATGCATCAATTAGAGAAATTTTAAGGTCTAAAACGGGCCTCAAAACAAAAATGTACAACCAAATTAACTTTATAAGAACCAATAGGATTCAATATCATAATGTTAACCATGGGGGATGATTCACCATTTTTAGAGTAAAAAAGTAAAATAATTAAAGAATTAAAGAATTAAAAAAACTACTTTTTCAACTTGCATTTTCAACTTATCTCACTATGGTTTTACTCAAATTTTGAGTGGGAGAACTCATTGGATGCAAAATTTAGTTCCTCATCAAAAGAGTGCCCATGTTGCATGCTTTTGATGGACCATGCTACATGAAAAATGAGAAATACATGAAAAATGTGATTGCAATCATGTTTTTCATGTATTTATCATTTTTCATGTAGCATGGTCCATCAAAAGCATGCAACATGGACACTCTTTTGATGAGGAACTAAATTTTGCATCCAACGAGTTCTCCCACTCAAAATTTGAGTAAAACCATTGTGAGATAAGTTGAAAATGCGAGTTGAAAAAGTAGTTTTTCTTTTTTCCCTCTAAAATTTGATGATGTAATGTAATCTTATTTTATTATTTCCACTATTATTTTATAATATTCCTTAGGAGGCCCAATTTAGACCTCACAATTTCTCTAATGATACTCAGTCCCTAATTGGAAAAGAAAATCATGGTCTCAAACATGTCGAGAGCCATAATATCCATAGCATACCAACCAATGGAATTCACATGTTGTAACAACTTAGTCAAGCACATACCACAATCACATAGGACCATACGAATAAATATACACTTCATGAACGTATCAGTTAAAACCAATGGCCTCCAAGCCTCTCATAACAATGAGAGTTATCCATATACATAAAGCAATTTATCATAGATAGACAAGAATAACATATTCCTCCATTAACACTACTGATACATATATATCACATAACAACAATACTTATCCTTTTAGTGCATCAAGTATACAAGTAAGCAATTTATCTTATTATCTTCAAATGAATGGAAACTAAGAGTGGGGCTTCAGCTCTCCACCCAAACATAAGGCAATTGCATTGTAATCTTTCCTATAGCTGACCACCCCTGAGCCAAATTTAGAGTCTAAGGAGGAAATTGCTTTGGAATTCTCAGCCAGTTAAAAAATGGTAAGAGGAAAAGTTTATTTCTCAGGTGATTTCTCAACAACTCCTAGCTATAATGCTAGAGTGGCTCTCAACCCATAACTCAACAACCACACATGTTCAAACATAGCACAAAGAGTCTCAATTTAGTTTTGGAGAAGGGATACGTATGTATAATTGGATGTTTATCAGCTAGAATGGTGACTGTAGGGATAAGAACACACCTATGCAAGTAGTTTATATGATGAGTTCCAGCACTAGTGCTATAAGCACCAAGGCTACACTTGGTGTTTATCAATCCCAATAGTACTGGGGTGCCTCAACCTCGCTAGTATTTTCTCAACCCAACAAATTTCCTTGTGGTTAATCAGCCCTAAGGAAAGCCACTACTTAGGTAGTTTATCTGCGAGTAATCCATCATGGGTTTATTAGCCTAACAAGAACCTAAGTATCACTACTCCACCGAATTCTCTCTAGCAACCAACACAAAGGCACACACACAAGAATTAGCAAGAGTTTCACAAGCACAAGCAAAACCTCAAGAAGTGCACATGGATTCATCCCATAAGCATAGAACACATACTTAAAATAAAGTTAATTTTCTACGTAGATTCTTGATTGCTACCAAACTCGAGCTCTGCGTGCTTCTACATGATGCCCCTTTTTTCCTCTTTACTTAGGAGTATGCATAAATAAAGACTCCCTTCAGATATTCTTATTGGGAACTTTTCTTACCCAACCTATCTTGCATGTTGACCCTATCAACACAATCTATGAGGGAAAGTTCGTAGAATCCTCCTCCACTCAGGAGGCCCATATCCTCTATTCAATGACTGCACAATAATGTAATTAATCTAACATGTATTTAGGTGATGAAATAAATGTAATGATTTGGTTTACAAGAAACTCCTCCTCCTCACTCTCAGCCCATGTTCACTTTCTCACTACCAATCAATGTGTTTACATTTCCACATTATTTACATGAATTTACAATTCATAATAGTATTTACAATAGGGATTAGCTAGAGGGGCTATCATATAGGGCTTGGGGTAATCTCTCTAAATTAAGTATTGGTTTCCTCCAATTAGTGATGAGTATGTGTACTACTTTGACTGGCTCATTCCTAGTGATATGCCTCTCCCCTATGGACATAGGGGCATTGACGAGGCGTGGTGGGAGCACAAGAAAGGGGAAAAGGCCAAAGAACCACATGATGGGTGTTAGGAGGAAGATGGAGGCCCACGATTGAGAGAGTTGGGTGAGTAAGATAGAGTCATGTATGTGGTCCGAACAAAAGATTGAGGTTAACAACAAACAAGAGAAACTAGAAGAGAGTTGTGATGGAAAGTGCCAAGAAAGTGACATGCTGCAAGAGAAGGAGAGCCATGAGGGGGAGAGAGAAGTCTACAGAGGCAATGAATATAGAATCAACAAGAGAATCAATACCGAATGACCATGAGGGATGGAAAGCCAAGCAATAACACTGTGAGTAGAAAACCGAATAAAGAACCAGGAAGGCAAAGGAAAGACCATGCTTAAGAGAAAGGATTCCTAACAAGTACAAAGGTTTTCCATGGTGGTGGGATGATTTGTCCAACATAAGGAGATACCATGACCATTCACGCATAGATTTCTGAGCTTGAAGAAAGAGGAGTGCCCACCGTGTGTACATGGAAATAATGATACCTTTGTAGAACACATATCTTGAGTGAACTGGCAATAATTATCTTCAGAGTTGGTGTTCAAATTAGAAGTGGGAGAAATTCCCTCAATGGATTCCCCAAAATGAATTAGAATCTATTGATCCTCACCTAGCAACCTCTCTATATTGATAAGGAGATGAACTAATAGAGCATCCCGAATCTTGTTTGTAAATTTCTTTTGCAATAACATCCATGGAGCAGGATTCTCTGAAACCATGGAGTGCTAGAATCGAGGCTAAAGTTTCCATGCTTGGGGATTCTAGAGAATGATGCTTCGCAGGGGAGAAACTCGACTAGACGATCAAGTTGCAGTCTTGGCAGTTGTGCATAGTGAGAGGGTTGTGGAGTCATTTGATGACCATGTTGTGTATTTGAAAAGTGGCATATCCTTGCCACCAAAACAAACCTTGAACACCCACTATGGGGGCATGTTGCCATGTCCTCCAGTGGCATGACTAGGTGAGACAATGGTAGCTCACCTCCCCACCCTTTCACTTGGATAACACCCCATTTAAAAATACAAGTTGAAAAAATAGTTTTATTATTTTATTATTTTATAATCTTTTTATTTTTTTACTCAAAAAATGGTAAATCATCACCCATGGTTGAACTCATCATCTTGAATCCTATTGGTTCTTATAAAGTTTACTTTAGTTGTACATTTTTCTTAGGAGGTCCATTTTAGATCTCAAAATTCCCCTAATGTGCCAAAACAAGCCTTGAACACCCATTATGGGGGCATGTTGCCACGTCCCCTAGTGACATGGCTAGGTGAGACAATGGTAGCTCACCCCCACCCTTTCACTCAGATAGCACCCCATCTGGGGTTTCAAGGGGCTTGTTATTCAACGTTGCTTTTGAATTTAATTTTGATTAATTTATTACTTGGTTATAGTCTATATTGATATCTACTTTTACTATAATTTATTTTGTTTGGAAGGAAAAGTATATGTGATTAATGGTGGTTAATGATGATAAAATTAATAAACATTTTATTTTATTATTAATTTCAAAGTTTATTGGGTTTCTATAATAATTTTAGATATTATGAATGGCTAATTTATGCTTTGGGAATATATTTTCATGCAAAATATTTGTTTATTGATATTTGTCTCGTATAGATAAATTATGTGCTTAATTAATGACTGTAAGGTTGATGAATAAATTTTAGATGCTATTTTGTATGGTCAATATTTATTGCCTTAGCTTGGATCTATTTCAATGCTTACTTCATATTTTGGAGAAAATTGTCTTGTTGAGTAGTTGGTATAAAAGCTCGGTATTGCATATAGGATTAAGATGCCATTCTTGGTTTATCTGATGATTAACATAACTCATATTGAAATTGTTTGGTTATTGGTGTTTATCTTAAATAAAATAATATATGGCCCCAATTAATATAGTTTTTTGTTGTTGTTGTAAATATGTCTAAATATTTCTATTGATAGTAGAAGATATTTCATAAGGTATTACAATAAAAGTTCTTCAAAACTTGAGCAGTTCCATAATAATATGCGTTCACCATTCCAAGTGCATAGAGAAGAGCAAAATATAAATATTCTTAACAAAAATGAGCAAAGGTGACTCCACCATATCTGTTGCATAAGCTAGGACACCCTTGAAAAAATTATTATAAAAGGTGACTGGATAAATAACATATTAAAGATACTATTGTTTGTAGACATGAAAACCACGCAAGTGTGAACATATGAACTTTCAAACAAAGTAACAAAAATCACAAAGTGTAGTAAAACTTCAATATAAACACACAAACATGTAGGATCCTTCTACGTTGAAGACTATAAGAGCTACTTGATGAAACTTAGTCCAAAATGATGACTGTCGAGCGTGGGGAGACATTTGCGTGGGAATTGTGCAATAGTAGGTTAGAATTTGCATTAATAGTGTTGAGAGGTACAATGTTGATAACTACAGCCTCTTCCTGATGGTCATTTGAACCAGTACCAGAATCTAACACTATATAATGTTCCACTCAATTCAACCTTACCACTTATATCATCCAGGTTGTATATAATGCCCCGCAGTATGCGCTTGATTTCCTCCTAGCCAACAAAGAGTTTATAGTTATCAAATTGCTTATCATGGATAACCATGCTATGCAGTGTGTCTGACACCCATTTAAGATTGCTTCCACTTATCTCAGAGTTAGAGAAGTATTTGTCATCTCCAAATTCCTTGGCTTCCAAATTTAGAATTTCCAATTTGACCTCAAGAGGGGCAACTTCAAAGAAATTCACCACGGATTCCCTCCCTAACAGGCGTCTGCGCCTTGAGAAGGATTCCCTTGGTGCACCACCCTGTCGAGCAGTTAATTGTTGGTGTAGAGCCATGTAAGACCTGCGAATAAAACAATTGACTACGAACACAAAAAATGAACAACAACTGAATTATTATCACGCCAAGAGTGTAGTTTCACCTAGATGCAAAAGGAGGCTTGATTGCAGGATAAAGGGAGAATGTGGGAAAGTAAAGGAGGATTGAGTGATACCCTTCAAAATCCCACTGTTGAGATTGTATCAAAAGTAAGACAAATTGAAAAGACAAGAGTTGGGAATGGCGAAAACTAGTGTCAAAACCAAATGGAAAATGTACCTGAATACCAAGTCCCACAGACGAGCACTGGGAATTAAAGGAAACCCCAGTTGGGTTACAACCTTGTAAAGACATTAGGGATAAAACGACCCCCAATTTGAAGGATGATCCTGTTCCTGTGTTATGCAAAGACAAAACGAAGAACATTGAGAAAAGCCACGAACCTCAATATGAAAGTGATGACTAACCTTCAATCACTGTTATGACCAAATGCTTTAGCCACCTTTTGTAAAGAGTCGAGGAGGCCTAAAGGCGACAAACTTCAATGATCTTGACATCCAAGCAACTAAAGCTCCACCACCTTGCCGGCGTTGTAAAGCCTATAGAATGAATTGTGAGCGTGAGAAAATTGGTACAATGAAAGGAGTAAAAACTATAGACTCTGCATGACAAAGGCCAAGTGTCTCGATTGAACTTGAGCTTTAACAACCCAAAAAAATATCGCATGATAAACTTATAAATGAGCATAACTTGCTTGTGAGAATAATCTTTTCTAGTGACCAATTTACCGTGGAAGGAGCTCGCCATATCCGAACAAATAGAAGAAATGACCTTGTTGATGATCCTAGAGCGTATGAAATGGCCAAAACTTAGTTTTAGGAATTTAATATGCGGGGGCGAGAGGTGATCTCTAGTGCCTAGAGCGTGGGAACGCCACACGCTTGCCATGCTAGGTTGGGTATAGGGCTCGGACCTCGAGGGCCACCAAATATTTAGCCATACAAAAGGCACGCGTGAAAAGTGTGGTCATGTTCAAAAAATTGTCGTAGTATATCACGCCTCCCCGGAGCCATTTAACTCACCCATCAGAATTTGGTCATCGAAAAAACACCCCATTAGGAACCCCAATTAATATAGTTAATCACAAAAGGCTAGTGAATAATGGTATCTGTACGAATATGTTGCCTCTCTTTATATTCAATGTTCCACTATAATCGTTTAATATTTATCAAATAATAGATATAATATTTATTTATAATGGAAGTGGAACTGTTTTACATATTGATTATGGAAGGATGATTAGGGGTTCATTTGTCATTGTCGAGAGAGTAAGCGCAACAAGAAGCATTACCAGTGATGGTTCATGAACAATTTAAATATGTGTAAATTGAATTCTTTATATTGGCTTTTGACAGTGCTTGGTTTGATCAATCTATACTTTTATGTTTATGTTGTACAATGTATATATATATATATATATATATTTTGAAAAATGTGAAGTGAATTATATTTGAATGGATGACTTTGCATAAACTAATTATTAGGAAACACATTGGTGTGTATGACTATATTTATTTTTTCTCTTTGACATTGGTGAATATACAAAATGTAATCTTCATTTTAATAAATTATTTTTCAAAAATCTAGTTTCTCAAATTAATGATATTTTTGCATCATATTATTTATATTATTATTAAATTTTTAAGTTAATTTTTTTTATAATCTATAAATTATATATTTAGAAGTTTACTATTAGCATCTGGGTTTTTTTGGTTTGTCTTTGAGGAAATTATACCATTGATAATGCAATAACATTTTTGTCATGAAAATTTGAGTCTAAAACAATACAAAATATAATAGAGTATCTGAGCCAAAATATATAATTATTAAATAAACTAACATATCAAGACTTATGTACTCTAGAGTATTTTTAAAAAACAAAAAAACCAGAGAGCAAAAGGATTCATAATTATCTTGAGAACTAGGAGGAAACAATGGATTCCACGTCAATAAGAGTTGCAACAAAT
This sequence comes from Pinus taeda, assembly GCA_000404065.3. NCBI lineage: Eukaryota > Viridiplantae > Streptophyta > Pinopsida > Pinales > Pinaceae > Pinus > Pinus taeda. The sequence goes on along the minus strand of APFE030025862.1, from coordinate 80,792 downwards.
TTATTGTTTGTTCTTGGACTGGATCTTGGGGCCATGCGAGCTTCTTTACACTCCATTTAGCTATCCAAAGCTTACATTTGAAGCTATATCTCATTGAGCATTAAAAATATTTCATCTTTAGCATCATTTTCCAAGAGTATCTTGCTAAGAAGTGTCTTCATTGGCTAGTAAAGGTCGAATGCATGGAGACACTGATTTTGACATCCTTTGATATGCCTCGTGTCTGTAACCCATTCAATGAGATTAGTGAGGATATCTAAATTCGAGTGACAATCTATTTTTTGGACCCATCTCTGCTTCCTGAAGATCTTGTTGGTCTTCTTGAGAAATTTAGTTACGAAACAACCTAGTAGAGGAATCGACTCTGTAGCGAGCACGTGAACCTCCCTGAATGCCACACTGTCCACTTCCTCATTGACTCTGCACACAATGGCATGTCATTGCAATAAGCAGATAATGGGACAAGGATGGATATGAAGAGAGTTGGCAACGACAAGGATTAAATAAGGAGAAGAGAGGTGGGTCGCGCTGGAGTAGGTATATTAAACATCCTTACCAAAACCAACATTGAAACCACTCAAGAAAATTAGAGATGGAAAGGAAATAACTGGCATCCTCAAAAAAGAAATCGGTGAGGAAAAGCAAAAAAGTGGAAAATATCTACTGTCAGGAGATGGCGAATAAATAGAGAATACCTCCATCATAATGAGAGACAAAAATGAACGTAGCCACATCAAAAAGCAAACTGGAGCAAGATTTTGGCATCAAACTTATATGAGTGAGTTATCATTGAAAGTAATGGAGACCATTAAACAAACAAACTTCAAAGATATAAGCTTATACTCTCATGTGAATGAAAAATTGTAGGACATCCTCCCATTCATTTATGAAATAATAACGAACTTACCCCTTCTACTTATCTCATCCCATCCAAAAATCTTATTATTGAATTTACCTATAATATATTAATATTATTTAATTTAAAAACATCATATTTATTAAAAAATCCACCTATCTCATCCCTCATCCAAAAATCTTATATTAAATTTACCTATAATGTATTAATATTCTTTAATTAAAACATTATATTTATTAAAAAATCTGCCTGTTGAATTTACATATAATATATTAACATTTTTTTAATTAAAAACATTATATTTATTAAATTCACATATGGTATGTGTCCATTCATACCTGATAAGACTACTTGCCCATCATTGTGAGTATCTGTTTTATAAATTGGAATCTACCACTTTGCACCAATGACTACAACTTGGAATCTACTTCAATGCACCTTAATGATGCAATCACTCCGATCTCCATTAATTCGAGTGATATTGAGCACGACCCCTTACCCTTCTTTGGCCATTGAAATTGATTTTTTTAATAGTTATAATGGTATTTGTACTAGAAGGAAGATTGTATTATTGTTTTTATTGAAAGGAAGAACCCATGAGATATTATAATATTTTTAATGACTTGTAATTCTTCGAATTATGGAGGGAGATGGGATGTTATTATTATCATTCATTGTGCTTTCTAAGAGATGATGTTGTTTTTATAAAGAAATAGTTTAAATAGGTTATAATATTTTAATTAATAATTTATAATTTTTTAATATTAAAGGGAGAAGGTTTAATGAGTAAGCACGGATATTTATTTCACTATTAATTAATCATTATATTTATAAAATCAAAAGGTATTATTTCTTTGTATTTAATTTTAGTAAAATAATGATAGTGATATATGGGAGCTTTTATGTTAATATGAATTATTTTTATATATATATTTTAAATATGAATTAATTTTTTATAGGGTTTAAATGATTTTAAGATGTATAAATTTTAGGTGTATTTTACTTATTTTAATGATATTCTAGAAAAGTATGAGAAAAAGGTAGCATGAGTATTTTTGGTTAAGTGATTTATTATTTATTTATTTTTGGGCAAAACAACAAAAGAGGCGAGGATAAGGTTAGGCCATCAAGCATACCCACCTCTTGTTACCAATCACCCATTGTGTGAATAAGAAACACCATTCCCTGGCAATTGCTCCCATTGGAACAATGATTGTGGCATGTCATGGATTATATGTTATCACTAACCAATTCTTTCAACTGCTGCAGGATCGTGAGTTTTTAAAATAGATAGGATTCATGTCATGTAAACAATTCCAAAAGGCATAAATGTTAGGCATATGCAACTTAGTTTAATATGATTAGGAAAACATGTAAAATGCGTACAACAGAACATTGTCAGTAAGGGTTTTTTATTTTTATTTTTCAACATAGAGTAGGAGTGGGGAACACTGGGATGTACTCAACTTATTTTAATGGACAACTTAGTGATGTATGTGAAAGGAGTACTATATATTACAACTAGTGAGGGATTTCTTAATTTTTGTAGCACAAAAGAGGAGAGAGGAAAGTTGAGAAAGCAAGCATATCACTTGCAAAGTATTCCAAGCCATGCAAAGGTTAGGTGCATTCGATGTATTTTAATCAACATTTTAACAAAATATGTGAAATGTGTATTACAGAATACTAGCAATTGTTGATTTTTTATTTTTATTTTTCAACATAGAGTAGGAGAGGGGAACACTGGGATGTACTCAACTTATTTTAATGGACAACTTAGTAATGTATGTGAAAGGAGTACTATATATTACAACTAGTGAGGGATTTCTTAATTTTTGTAGCACAAAAGAGGAGAGAGGAAGGTTGAGAAAGCAAGCATATCACTCGATAAGTATTCTAAGCCATGCAAAGGTTAGGTGCATTCGATGTATTTTAATCAACATTTTAACAAAATATGTGAAATGTGTATTACGGAATACTAGCAAATGTTGATTTTTTATTTTTATTTTTGTGACACATAAAAGGAGAGGGGTAGGTTGAGCAAGAATATATACTCACACTGCAATAAATCAACTACTATGCCAATAGGAGGTACTACTGCTTTGTTGATGCCCCAATTGACATAAGGATTATATGTTAGTAAAGACCGATTCTCTTAACTATTTAATTGATAAATTAAGAAAGCACGTGAAAAGGGTGCTACAGAGTATTATCATTTAGGGATTTAGTTGTTTTCGTAGCATAAAGAGGAGAGTGAAAGGTTAAGAAAACAATGGCGCCTGCCTTGATTAACATTAGTATCATGGTATATTTAGGCTTACATGCTATTACAGAACAATGCTCTCAACTAGTCTGGGATACCAACTTTTACAAATAGAGAAGTATTCATGTCTTTGAAAAAATTCTATGCTACATAACTATTACACATATTCATATTCTAATTGATATTTTAGGAAAGCATTCAATATAATGATATTCAATATGATAACTTTTAGTGTTATAATTTCATGTACCCTAGATTTGATCTATGCTTTAACTAAAAAAATTAACACATTGAAAATGCCTAACTTCAAATTTTTTTCATAGCATAATATACTGGCATTAGATCATTGTATAGTACACAAAAATTAATGCCCAAACTTGTTTCTTATTGGTCCATTAACAAGAAAATCCATAAGACTCCTGTACTAGGGATAATGACCCTTTACATCCTTGTACAATGCCAAATATTAGGTCTAATCCTTTGACCAAATCACTTAGAATTGAAGCTTTATCGCCTAATCCATTCCTACCCAAATATAGATTCCTACAACACTCTAAATATGCAACTGTAACAAACTAGGGCATCAAATTGGGACCTAGTTTGGAAAATTGGGGTCTGAAACCTTTCGTGAGCGTTTTGAGGCATCAAATAACATTTTTTTGGAGTAAAACTTTGTTGATTTAGCATAACACCTTTTGTCTTTTTCAATGCACAAATCTTTCCAACAACGCAAGATTCACATCCATCAGAGTCAGTATGTGAAACTTATGCCACCTAGAAGTTGACCTTCATGTTTTCACCACCATAATTCGAGAGGATGCCACGTCGACCACCATTATTCATGGAAAAGGGGTTAGCCATTCAATTATGATGTAGAAGAATCTAGAAGATTATATATTGTAGCTTTGGTTAAGAGTTGAGGTAGTAAAACCTAACCACTACTAGCTTATCGACTTATGTTATAACTGGGTTGCTAAGAGGAAAAGGGGTTCTATTCTTTCAAGTGCATTTCTTCCATAATTGAGTAAAAAAATCAGAGAGGGAAAGGAGATAGAGCACACAGAGAGGATTTGTGCAATGTAGTATCCGACATGCCACTGACCATACTTATTTGTACTCGCAAACATTTTATACTCAAAGAAAGAGAGCAGAGCAACCTCACCTTTGAGCTAGGTTTTTCTCCTAAAAGGGTTTCCTAGGTCATAGCTTGTGTCAAATGTGTGTGTGAGATTTTATTTCACTATTCTCTGTTTTATGCATAATTTTAATTCACATGCATACACTATTAATAGTAATCTACAAAACTATAAATCTAAAGAGGAATAAAACTATAATAGTGTAAATCTGGATTTTTAAGTATATTTATTAGATTTGTTGTGAAGAACTATCCATTGGAATATCCATGACAATTTATGAATCAATCTGAGCTTTGGTACCCAATGTACATCCTGGGGTTGTAGAAATCCACCTCACTCCATCTTTAATGGTATAGACATAGTTCCTCTGATTGCATGCTAACCCTTATCACCAATATTCACATGTAGATTAGAGTCCCACTTGGTCAAGATATCAAATACTTTTCATGATCTTGTCATATGCTTCAAGGCCTCACTATCTAGGAACCAAACACCCTCATGAATGGTGCTCCTGGAGAAATGAGATAAGAGAAAACTCCTCATTGAATCTCCTAGTGAACTCATCCTCATAACCTATAGCTAGAGAAACCATTGCCATCTCAAGATTATTCTCTTTCCCTCCTTTATTCTTGTGTAGAAGCTTTCTTGAACAATGAAAAAACTATTCTCATGCAAAGCATTTAACTTTTCTTAATTCCTTCTTATTAATGTTGAAATTCTCTTTGCCCCTTTTAGCTTACTAGTGAGGGGAAATGTTCTTTGCACCAAGACTCTTTTGTTGAAGATCCTCATCCCAAATTTTATCTTTGATGATATCACCCATAAACCTTTCCAGCCTAGAAATTTCTCTAATGATAATGCTACTTTGGTGAATGCATTTCATTGCTTTGAGAATCCCTTTATCACAATACTCACCAACTTTGATTCTTCCACATTATATAATATAACTGCAATCTCATCAAGAAATTGTGAAATATTTGTAAGGTATGAAGTCATGTTCTCTGATTATCATCTTGATTTCCTTGAGCTTCTCTCTCAATACCATGTTCTGATTTTCATTCTTGTTATGAAACAATTCTTTTAGAGCTTCCCACATGTGCCATACAATGGTTTTTTTTCGATAATGTGAGGTGTCAAATGATCCTTGAATCCATAAAGAGCGATCAACTTGGCCTTTGCATTTTTTAGGTTATACAAAGCCAAAAATACTGCATCAGTTGGTGCCTTCATCTAGGTGTTGGCATAATCCCACATATCATTCACCAATAAAACTAGCTTGATTCTTTCCTTCCACTAACTGTAGTTGGATATCCCTTCCAGCTAGTCCTTATATCTCAAGCTAGAAATTGTTTTCTCAATTGGGTTCTGTTGTGGCCACCAACAACCCCCCTTCTTATTTAGTGTTATTACTAATACTAAATAAGTGGGGACCCTTAGTCAAAAAATTAAAAAAATGAATTAGTGCTTGTATTTCCTTTTTAATAAAACTTACCATCATAAACTTAGGAAAATACCTTTGAAAAATCTAAAAAGCCTAAGTTTCATGATGAGGAAAGATAAAATCATTCCTTAAGAAATATCGCATCGCGGAAAGGATAATAGGACGCCTTCTTACAAGCCAAACTCTAAGATTGCGAGATTGCGATGCGAGATTACATATTAAAAATCATATATATCGCATCGCATGCCTTAAAACGCACTTACGCTAAAAAACCGCAAAAAACATCGATATGCGATGGCGCATATCGCAAAATTGCACCTCGCAAGAAATACATTAACACGAAATGGGAACATACTACGATTATGCGATATTGCGACCATGCGATATCGCGATATTGCGATAGAGCGGCAAAGCAATCTTACGAAAGAATATCACAATGATATTGCGATATAGCGATCTTGTGATAATGCGATACAACGATCTGCGATATTGCAAAGCAAATCGCAAAATCCCTCCATCGCAAAATATTTTGGCTCACTATTCGAGAACACTTTTTTCATAAAACGAGACTTGGTTATGCACTTTAATGCTAATTAATGAGTTAGTTTCCAGTTGTTAATGAAATATGGTTTTGTGTTTATCAAGAAGCCAGTTCACGTAAGGTGATATACTTTTGCATGTCTTCGGCATTTAAAGCTTTCCCGTCACTGTTCCTTATCATTATTCTCACCTCACTTGTAAACTGCAGGAACGAAGAACAAAGAACTATACAAAGCAGTGTATAGGAAACTATGAGGAAGAAAGGCAAGGCTCCAATGTCTGAAGATAAAGAAATGGCGCCCTTGTACACAGACACCACATGCAACAGAGACGCAGGCATTACCACTTGGAAAGGCATGTATAATCTACTTAAGGAAGAGAATCCCAAGGTAGTGGAGATTACGGCTACTGCAGGTTCATAGGGTTCTTCTGAGGCATCAGTTGCAGATTTAGCTTGTTCATTCCTGCATCGGATAGCAGTGAGACCCAAAATTCTCCCCTACAAAGACATGGTTAAATGGGTACTAGATAGCGCTGACATTAAAAATAGACAGTTTAAGACTCAGGGTCAGGAACTTACAGAATCATTATTTTCACAAAATGTGAGCTTCACATCCACTAAAAGAAAACATGCAAGAGGCGAAAATTGCACCAAGGAAGCCCGGATCAAGAAACGGAGGCAATTTTCGATGCGTGATTAGCACCTATGGTGGGTAAAACTTCTTGAAATGGAAAGCTTTTAATTGCTAAGCTACCTGTATGCTCCAGAAATTCGGAAAGAGTACGTTAAAGATAAAAAGGTAAAACTTGAATCCGAAAATCAGTGGTAATGGTCAGAAATATCCTCAAAGTAGTATGTGTATAGGTACAACACTTGCAAACAGGCTGGAGACAGAAGGATCAAGAAAAGGCAGAATTAATCAAAGGATTAACTAAGTTGAATTGGGATTCTTACTAGACATATTTAGTAAAACTACATAGCTAGTATATGACTCTCAAAAGCCTCATCAATTCTGCTAAAAAGATGGCACCAGTCTTACTGATTCCATTTTCGCAAGGCAATAAAAGGCTGAAGTCGGCCAACCAACTCTTCTCAAGCAAATGCTGAATGCTTGCGATTTTAAGGAGCAGATACAGAAATAGTTAGATGTTAGTTTTAGATTTAATTTTAAAAATAGTTTTGCTTTATTTTTGCCTAGAGAAAGGACGGTCATTTAAACCGTATCCTATATTTTTGTAATAAGTTATTTTTAGATGTAGTTAGTA
>APFE030025862.1:29991-65599 GCA_000404065.3 Pinus taeda | reverse complement strand
AATAAAACTTACCATCATAAACTTAGGAAAATACCTTTGAAAAATCTAAAAAGCCTAAGTTTCATGATGAGGAAAGATAAAGTCATTCCTTAAGAAATATCGCATCGCGGAAAGGATAATAGGACGCCTTCTTACAAGCCAAACTCTAAGATTGCGAGATCGCGATGCGAGATTACATATTAAAAATCATATATATTGCATCGCATGCCTTAAAACGCACTTACGCTAAAAAACCGCAAAAAACACCGATATGCGATGGCGCATATCACAAAATCGCACCTCGCAAGAAATACATTAACACGAAATGGGCACATACTATGATTATGCGATATTGCGACCATGCGATATCGTGATATTGCGATAGAGCGGCAAAGCGATCTTACGGAAGAATATCACAATGATATTGCGATATAGCGATCTTGCAATAATGCGATACATCGATCTGCGATATTGCAAAGCAAATCGCAAAATCCCTCCATCGCAAAATCTTTCGGCTCACTATTCGAGAACACTTTTTTCATAAAACGAGACCTGGTTATGCGCTTTAATGCTAATTAATGAGTTAGTTTCTAGTTGTTAATGAAATATGGTTTTGTGTTTATCAAGAAGCCAATTCACGTAAGGTGATATACTTTTGCATGTCTTCGGCATTTAAAGCTTTCCCGTCACTGTTCCTTATCATTATTCTCACCTCACTTGTAAACTGCAGGAACGAAGAACAAAGAACTATACAAAGAAGTATACAGGAAACTATGAGGAAGAAAGGCAAGGCTTCGATGTTTGAATATAAAGAAATGGCGCCCTTGTACACAGACACCACATGCAACAGAGACGTTGGTATTACCACTTGGAAAGGCATGTATAATCTACTTAAGGAAGAGAATCCCAAGGTAGTGGAGTTTACGCCTACTGCAGGTTCACAGGGTTCTTCTGAGGCATCAGTTGTAGATTTAGCTTGTTCATTCCTGCACCGGATAACAGCGAGACCCAAAATTCTCCCCTACACAGACATGGTTAAATGGGTACTAGACAATGCTGACATTAAAAATAGACAGTTTAAGACTTAGGGTCAGGAACTTGCGGAATCATTATTTTCACAAAATGTGAGCTTCACATCCACTAAAAGAAAAATCGCACCAAGGAAGCCCGGATCAAGAAACGTAGGCAATTTCCGATGCGCGATTAGCGCCTATGCTGGGTAAAACTTCTTGAAATGGAAAGCTTCTAATTGCTCAACTACCTGTATGCTCCAGAAATTCGGAAAGAGTACGTTAAAGATAAAAAGTTAAAACTTGAATCCGAAAATCAGTGGTAATGGTCAGAAATATCCTCAAAGTAGTATGTGTATAGGTACAACACTTGCAAACAGGCTGGAGACAGAAGGCTCAAGAAAAGGCAGAATTAAGCAAAGGATTAACTAAGTTGAATTGGGATTCTTACTGGACATATTTAGTAAAACTACACTGCCAGTATATGACTCTCAAAAGCCTCATTAATTCTGCCGAAAAGATGGCACCAGTCTTACTGATTCTGTTTTCGTAAGGTAATAAAAGGCTGAAGTCGGCCAACCGACTCTTCTCAAGAAAATGCTGAATGCTTGCAATTTTAAGGAGCAAATACATAAATAGTTAGATGTTAGTTTTAGATTTAATTTTAGAAATAGTTTTGCTTTATTTTTTCCTAGAGAAAGGATGGTCATTTAAATAGTATCCTATATTTTTGTAATAAGTTATTTTTAGATGTAGTTAGTAGTATTTAAACCCTTCTCATGCATTTAGAGAAGGTTCCAAAAATTTATCAAAAACTTGTCCTCAGAACATGCACTTTTGCACCCTCCGAGGAGGTTTTGATGAATGAATGGAACAATATTATGATTTTGCATTAATATTCTACTGATGTGCACTTCTGTACTCTTTATGGTGTTTGATTAGAAGAGATAAATCGTTATCGCTTGAAGCTCATGAGTAGAACTAGTTATAAATGGTACTTCTATCTCTTAACTGTTTCTATCTTTTGTGTTAAAGTGATATTCAAGTTCAGTTGTTTATATATTAATGCGTGAATGTCTGAGTTATCATTTGGCACTTTTGTACGATGATAGCTATTTATTTATGCTTAATGTATGAGTAGCTTACTGTGCAATATGTTTTTCACAACTATTTCATCTAACTTTTTATGCAAAGTGGTTTATCTATATTGAATTCTTTTCTTATGGCAGTTGAATGATCTTTATTATCAATTGTTATTTGAAATCATTTTAGATTACATAGCAGAAAGATTACATCCCGGGTTAGTATAGACTTAGATATTTCTGTTTATTAGAATACAATTGCATGTCATTAGATTAAAGTTAGAGTTAGAGCATTTTAATTAGGAACTGTTAGATCAGAAGTATCAAATTCTACACACACACACTCATAAATTGGGAAATTGGTCCCATATCCCCAGTCGGACCCACCATACCAAACAGAAAAGGAGCTGCCAACCAAGGTTCGGATCGGGTGGGTATCCCCCTTGTTGTAGACCCGATTTTCAGGGCTTCAACAGGTTCTCACCCATAAATACAATAGACCAACTGTCCTTCCATGAATAAGAAGACAACTCAGTTCCCTCTTAGAGCTACCACCTGTGCACAATTCTGATCCAACTCCTCTTCAAAGTAGCTTTGATACCATGTTAGAATTCCATATACCCTAGGTTTGGTCTATGCTTTAGCTAGAAAACATAAACACACTGAAAATTCCTAACTTAAAAAACTTTTTTCACAACAAAATATACCAACAGTTAGATCAATGTATAATACACAAGACTTAATGCCCAAACTTGTTTCTTATCGATCCATTAACAAGGAAATACACAAGGATCTCGTACTAGGAATAATGGCCATTTACATCCATGTACAATGCTAAATATTAGGTGTAATCATTTGTCCAAATCACCTAGGGATAAGGATTTTTCCTTGAATCCTTTCCTGCCCAAATATATACACAATTGTAGCAGACTAGGGCATAACCAACCCACCTTAAATTACCCAATCACCAATCAACTTACATGGCACTAGATTTTATCCTTTTTGTATCAAACATACCTCCTTTTCTATCCACAATATCCCTCTTCCAACCTTCATATAACTATCAACCTCCTATTCAAGCCTTCAACCTGCTCCCTTAGGCCTTGTGGCCTACTCCTTAACCCTTGGACTACTTGTTATATTCCTCTATTCAACCTCAACTTGCTTCCTTTACCACAACCTGCTCCAACAAAACTTGCAACCTTCTCAACTAGAAATGCGACTCTCCTTTTGTAGACTTGTAGCCTCCTCTTCTAGCCAAAGAAACTCAGACTACTTCTACAGAATATATCCTTGACTGTGACCAAAACCAAACTCAATCTAGATTCCTCCTTGCTATCCTTAGCTTGAATGTTGAGGAAACACCTTGATCATCCAACCCCAAAACTAGGGATCAACCTCCTATCTCAGATTACAACTTCCTTTCCTCGAATTCCTTTCATAGGCATGTGGCTAAGTCACTTGTAGCCTCTTCTACACACACAAGAAGAAATATTTTTTGTGCTTCTTTTCCTCCAAAACTCTCCATTGGTTTCTTTTTTATTTTTGTCCTTAGGCCTCTTAGGAGGCCCTTTTAACCTTCAAGTAACCTCCAATCTCAACGTTAACATTAAATTATAATTTCCTTGGGTTCAAATCCCACTCTCTTTGGGTCCAAAACTCTTAGCTTGGGTGCAAATACCACACACTCATGTTTGTGGGTGTTTCTCTCTCATAAGCTTAGCACCAAGGACATGCAAGAGTACCTCTCGATGCTACCCAAATTCAACATTTAGTATGACCTACCAAACATAATTATGCTACTATAGCTCTTTTGGAGAGGCATTCTTACATATTTAGTTTCTAAGATATCAAATCTAAAATCAATATTTTCTACAAACTTATACCATTAACTTCATCATATGGATGGGATATTTGTACCATTAAATTGATCATATGGATGTGAGATTTTGTATACAATAGTTCAACAAATGAAATGGTCCTATGTTGAAAGAACCTTAATCCCATACTTTTTAAACTCATCCTGTTTAAGAGAATAGTTCATCATGTTATTTTTTTTTAATAAATTGGCTTTTACCATATTATCATCAAGATGTTGTTTTACATTTTTACCATATTGTATCAACATTATTTCTTTTCTAATTATGGTTTTAGTAAGGAGAGATATCCTTTTCTCATGACTCAATATTCTATGTATATGACCAACCATAATTACTAGCACTCTTGGTATGTGTAGTTTAAAACTTTTATGCATTCCTTTAACATTTACACACATAAAACCATAATTTGGAAATATTTGTATTAGTAAAATTTTCAATAATGGGATGTTACAAAGAAGTTACAAAATGAGTTTCCTACCCTAGAGAACTATTATTTTCTATATATGTCTTTGTTATACTATTATCTTAGATTGTTTCTAGTATGCCTTAGTGCTAAATAACCTAGATACATATATATTACAAAAAATTCCAAGAAAGTGCCATAATGTGTGGTACATTAAAAAATTAATAGGAAGAGATTGGGTCACCTATTTGGGGGTAAATCCTTGGTTGAGTCAGTTGTTAGCTCATCTCCAACAATGGGTGTGGCATTGAGATTCCTTGTGTCATTGAGGATTAATATATAGTGAAATTTGTTCCAAACTAGCCTTAAAGAGATTGTGTAAAATCGACCTAGGGGTTGTGGATGTAGGGGGTAGAGATCTAGGAGGAGATACTAGCTAATCGAATATGAATTACATGGAACTCCTTCTCCATCCTTAAAATTGTTTGAGTCTAAAATATCAAGGAACTCATGACAAATTCATTTTTCATCATTCCATATTCTATAGATATATTTGGATGTCTTGTACTTGAATCCTGTTGTCATGATTGCTTAATTGTTGTATTAGGTCTTGTAGTTTAGCTATGTGGCTCTCTAACAATTGCCTCACTCTTTAAACCTTTGTATAATTCATTATTGGGATTTGGAAGTGATGTGGTACCCACTTGGGAGAAACTGCAAATCTATAGGAAAAGGCAGAGAAAGGGCCTTGAAGAAGAGAAACCATCAAGAGGGGATGGGTATTAACAAAGTTATGAATGGCAAGGCAGACTCAATGAAGGAAATGGAGGAGAGAAACCCAAATTTGATAGAGGATCTAACAAGGGGTGGGAGAGAGGGGATGGTAGAAGAAATTAAAATCCAAAAGGCTTTTTGGAGGGGGACAACCAGGAATACTTGAGAAATTCAACCCAACATATAAAAAGATTCAAGCATTTGACACAAACAGAGAATGGAATGTGTTTAGAAAGGAACCTATGGATAACAATGTGACTGCATCCAAGAATATTTCACCAGAGATGGAAAACCTCAACAAATAACTACCTTGACCATGAGCCATATAATAATCCCAAATTCATCCATGAGTACTCATTACATGAATGATAACGAAAGGAACTTGTGGAATTAATTATGTGAAGGAATAGAGGGGGTCTTATCAACCATCCCTATATAATGGACAAATGAATTTCTAAACACATGATATATCCTTTGATTTGTGGTATAATTGAGGGTCATGGATAATATATGGAATGGGTTGAACATAATTTTTAGTCTTTATGGTAAGGAACCCTAATTTATATTTTATATCCAAGTTTTCCAAGTGATATGCTTCCTAATTTTAGTATCGAGGGATCTAAAAGTAAGAAATGTTTGCTAATTTTTTTTTTCAAGTCTAATTCGATCCATTATAGATGCTAGTTGATGATCCTAAGGGGTTCTGTTTTGGAAGATGAGATTGATGATGATGAGTGAATCTCCAAGCACTATCACTTTAGGAGCATTTATGTTATTAGCCAACTTAAGGTATTCAAGCAGTGCATAGGATTCTACAACATTATTTAAGGCTACACTATGCTCCATGCAAATGTACACCTTTGTCCCCCAAGATTAATAAGAACCTGACTACAACTACCACCTTCGGGTCTAGCCTCTATATTTTAAGAAATCATGTTAAGGAGTACTAAGGAGTAATATTAACAGTATATATATTTTTATGACAATTTTTAAATATTTTGGTATATTAAGGATTACTGGCACTAATGTGACATTTTGAACCAAGTCTTACAAATATATTTGTGTTGTAAAAATAACCCTTGTGCACACAAATGTTACAAATAATTGACTTTTTTAATCGACATCTTAGGAAAGTGTGTGAAATTGACATCTAGGAAATAACGTGATATGGTTATCATGAGAATTTATAGTTGGGGTTTTTAGAATTTTTATAGCACACACAATGAAAAGCATAGGCTGAGAAAGTGAACATACTCATCTTGCAAACAATTAACCATTATGTTAATAGGAGGCAACACTCCCTTTGTGATTACTCCCATTAGCATAAAATCATGGTATTTTAGAGTTTATATTTAATGTAAACCAATTCTCTAAACCAATGTGAGATAACACATGTTTTAGATAGATTGGTATTTATGTCATCTATATGAAAGATAATACTACTCTTTATATAACTTATTTTAGTGTGTTGTTTGATAAACCAACGTTACTATGACCTTTGCTTTTCAAGACCAAATATAGAAAAAATATACAACTTTATTTTTCTAAAAAATGCATTTCTATCATATTCAATTTCAAAATGTTCAATCTAAAATGAAGTTTCTTTACAAGCTTGTGTCACTAAATTTATTATATTGATATGAGATTTGGTGTACTACAATTCAATAAACAAAATTATATTGTGTTAAAAAGCTTGTTTTCCATGCTTTATAAACTCATGGTATGTGCACATGGAATATACAGAGCACATGGTATGTGCAAGAGAACCAAGATGCATAGGGAATTTTATTACGTGGACGCAAATTTATTTGACAAGAAACATAAATTTCGATTTGGAATGTAGTAAGTAAAACTAGAAAGAACAAGGAGGATGTTTCTCGATTAGTGCTCTCTCATTGATAGCAAGGCAACTATTGCTATTTAGTTTGACTTTTATTATTTTATAGATTTGGCTGTGCGAAATGAAAAAATGTGCAGAGAAGGGGGTTTTTCTCGCACATTTCATATAAGATTAATATTTGAAAGCTACTTTTGCATATATGTTCCCAATCTTTCTTGTACGATTTTTCTGACATAATTCTTGCACAATGTTGCTCTTTCTTCTGCATATCAGAAAACTAGCATTATTAAACAAAATAGCTTAGAATTTGTCATGAAGATATGATTTTACTTGATTTCTAGAGACGATAAACCAATATTAAGGTTTGATATAATATTTAAGCATTCCACACAATGTAATTTCTTTAGAAATAATGATCCATTTTTTATTCACTTCAACATCTACTTTGAACAAATGGTCTACGACCAATCTTAGCACGTTTCATTGTGAAAAGCTTTTCTTTTAGAGAGCTTTCATCATGTGCTGGAGGGGGATGTTTCATATTTCTTAAGGACCCTACTACACAAAAATGTGGAATACATGAAAAAATGTGATTGCAATCACATTTCAATCACATTTTTTCATGTATTTCACATTTTTTGTGCTTCACTAAAAACTATAACACTCGTTTCATGGTCAAAGTCCGGCGAGTGTCGATTATTTTTTACTAATTCTTTTCCTATTTGCAACTCGAACTCTATTGACTATGTAATACATATATTCAATATTTACAAGGTAACATGATAATTGTAACCACTAATTTTGGTTGTGATGTCCGTAAAAGCACCAACTGTCCATCATGCAATCTTTTTAGCATTCATGTTATAAATGCATGTTAAATTACTTTTCAAAGAAGCTGGTTACAAATAAAATACTTGTTTGGGCTGTATGGTATTGTTCTAGTAGTTGCATTCTATGAGGAATTACCTCTACAAGCTCATTTCAAATGAAAGTGAAAAACAAGTAGCATTTTTGACAGGTAAACAATGCATTGTTTGTTCAATATGCGAGTACTTATAATTTTTATACAATATACGATACAATCCTATAGAAATGATGTACACATTTCAAATACTTGATAATCTAATAATACTAAACACATTTACACAAAATGCGTTACTGTCATATAGTTCTTATGTCTTAATTACTTCCATGCTATAAAATTAGAACATCTTATTTTTATTATTTCTATATATTTTATCTAATTCATGTCATTAGAGCAACAAAAATGAACAAAAGCAAAACAAATACCATTAGGAACAATGAAAACTTTGTAAAGAGGTACGTTTATGTTGTATTTATTGTCTTTTGATTATATTTGCATTAGACAACCCACTTTTTTTTGCCATATTTTTAATGTACTATAAATAAAAGAAAAACTTTTTCAAATTTTCAGGAACATTAACACTTAGAGTTTCAGATGCATGACAACAAGTACAAGGAAAAAAGTACTTTGAACATTTCTATAAAACATTTGTATTTGTTGAAACTAAAATCTATTTAGAAATTAAGCACATTAGTAGTGATTTCAATCTATCATTTATGAACAACCAAAAGCTATTGAATTCAAATGTTGTCACAATAGATATGAATGAGACGGTAGACACAGAAATTCCCAATACTACACAAACAAATATTGCAACAAACAAAACAAAAGCAACAAAAACCAATGAAGAAACAAAAGGAAATAGGTATTTCTAGGCAAGTCTAATTAACTGTGTCACACATTTCTTTTTTTTTCTTTTTTTTTGTCCTTTTTTTTGAATTTATTTCATTTCAATGTTCATAACTAGGCAAAAAGAAATCGAGTCCATGCCATTATTGAATGAAGATATCAATAAAAATATAGTTGGGAAGGATTTTCATGGCGTTGTCTTGGTGGCATATCAAACATTTTTGGACAAAGTAAATAAGACAAACACAATACTTTGTGAAAACTTAACAAATAAGAAAATGAAAATGACATAACATTGCTTATGCCAACACAGTTTATCAAACAACATGAGACAAAGCTTATTGCAAATGTTGGTGTTTATATAAGAGATTTTGAAATGATTCAAAATCATAAATACGATTGTGGTGCTTGTGAAAAAACCATTTGTCTAAATAGTTTTAACAGTGTAGAAAACAATTGTCCTATTTGTGTAGAGTACCAATTCTTTCCAAATATGACTATGGAAAATTTATCACGTAATGAAGATGCATTTCTAGTTGGGACAGTTGTTGCTATTGCAATTTCAGTAACACACAACAATGCAATATGTACTGGAAAGCACAGACTTAAATTGGGAACAAGACATGGCAACAATAAGCTTTGATTTATTTGAACATTTTATTGCTACAAAGTTATTGTCCATCTATGATACAATTTTCATGTATTGTT
The DNA here is from genome assembly GCA_000404065.3 of Pinus taeda. NCBI lineage: Eukaryota > Viridiplantae > Streptophyta > Pinopsida > Pinales > Pinaceae > Pinus > Pinus taeda. The sequence goes on along the minus strand of APFE030025862.1, from coordinate 56,209 downwards.
TTACAAATATTGCATATGTAATAGGTACAGGTACACTATAAACATGCGTTGTCATGTGTTTCAATTCAAAGAGAATTACAACAAAATGTTTTTCCACTGATTTTGCTAAAAAATATAGTTAGAAAACAAGAAAGAGTTTTTTGAACCTTGTAATATTCATATGTTCATTGAAAAAATAAAGAAAGTTGAAAATATAATAAACTTGCTTACTTCATCGAGTGGAATAGGCATGATAAACTGTATTATATTGTTAATGTAGACATAGATAAAGAACAAGAAATTAAAAGACATTTGACTTCATGTTACTAAGCCTATGTTTTCTATATCAATTTTATAGTACTTCTAAGGTACATGATAATGATTAGTGCATATATGAATCCATTCGAGACTATATGTGTGAAATGCAGTACTCCAATTACAAGTGCTAGAGCTATGACTAAAACTATGCTTTATTGCACTGTTTGCAAGAAAGACTCTCACTTCCTTTATTTCCATTGGTTAACTGCATCATATATGCAAATGACAAGACTGAAATACAATGTGTTCTAAGGGGCATGGAATTGGAAAAAGTATTACCTGCACTATGAAAATTTTTCTACAAGAAATACTGTCCAAACAAATCAAATGTTATTGAAATCTTGTCCAAATTCGAGATATATGGCACATTTACAATAAATCATGAAAACACAGCTATACGTATACAATGAACATCTTCTTTGTTTATATTGTCGAGCAATATAGTAATGACATAGTTCTCATCACTTTCATTGTCAAGCATGCTAACATTGCCTTAAAGTCTCTCGTTCAGGAATTGCATTTTTTGTAGAACAACTCTTTTTATGTTTCAGTCAATGATTGGGATCCGATGACATTGTCAAACAATATGTTATACTTATGAGAACATGATTACCAATGCAATGATTAGAGCAAACAAGGTGATTGCTTTTACTAATGAAAATGCGAGTATGACATTGTACAAGAACATATTTCAATGAACTATTTTTGTTCAACCTTTATGTTTTATACTATTGCTATGTCATGTTTTCTTTCTTGCAATGTCGTTTCTTATGTTGTTTTATTGATTTATCAATTTTGCAAGTTCTATAAATAATTAGGCAATATTTCAATTTGGTTGTGTGATAGTTTGTAACTTGGTTAACCATTTTCTGGTGAAATTGCTATTAATTAATAGACTTTATAATCACAATTTTCTTTGTTTACATTTTCGATCAACCCAATATTCATTATATTTAAAAGCTATTTTGTGCAAGATTTAAACAAATATCTAAATAAGTCATTGTCATACATAGATTAAATGAATTTATAATTCGAATAAGAAAAATTATGATATTACTCATAAAATATGTAGCATTTATACATACGTCTGTAATCTAGAATAGTCCAATATGTTTTTTCCTTTAACCATGTCAACACTATTACAATACATAACCTTTAACATATATTGAAATTCAAATTTCGTTGAGAAAATAGAAAAAGTTAGAAAGGATTTATTTACTAATTAACCATTACTTCTAGACATTTGATACTTCTAGTGGTTATGCTGCCAGAATGAAGATCTAATTTCTTCTAGTGCATCTTCAAGTTGCCTAAGCATTCACCGAAGTTCTAGTATCTTATCCACTAACATTAAAATATCTTGACTAAGCATTAAGATATCTTGGCTAAGCATTAAGATATCTTAGCTATCTACATGTACCACTTCCTTTGTGCTTCTACCATGATTTCCTTAGGCCATTTGTTCATTTTTAGTAACAAATTCAAAGAACAATAGACAAACTATAAAACAAAAACTTGAAAACACTTAACAGTTTTAGAACAAACAATTTTCTTTGATAGACAATAGGTCTACATATAATGTGTTAAAGGTAGTAAGTCATCTAAATCACGAATTGACATCTAAGCTCTGAAACAACATTTAAATACTATCAATTTTAATGGTATTCATTAACTAGTGATTGTCATCAATGTGGCTAGTACTAATTTCCCCATCTTTAATCAGAAAAGGATGTTGATTTTCTTTTATATAACATGTTTGAAACTTTGGTTATAATGTTTTATAATGTATTATGTATCAAGTACTACAACAAATTTCATTTGTCGTTTGTTGTTAAATTACGTGCTGATACCAATGGTCAGGATCATCTCCGCCATGATCTAAGATAGAGGGGTAATTCCGCCACCCCACGCATGTAATCTCGATGGTTAAAATGATGGGGGGGGGGGGATGGTTCCTGCCCAAACCACTTGGGCCGATGTGGCGGCGTTTGGTGCATTTCGGGGGGTCCCCTCCTGACACTGTTTACCACTTGCACCCCCCAATATCGCCACTCCATTCCTGCCAACTACTTGTTACCTGCACCATTTCACTCCTGCCACTTTTCTTGCCATGTCACCCCCTCCACGTCGACTAGACATTCAATGTTGAAATATTTTCCACCAATTCCATAGTTAACATTGTTTCATTTCCCATTTTTTATCTGTTTTCTCAATAAATCTGCCCCTGCTCGATAACATTAACTTTTCTGTTATACAACCGTTCGAACTACTATAAAAACCCCTAGACACTTGCAATTCGCTCCTTTCACCACACGATTGGTTCTGCAGGTTGAAGATCAAGCTAAGTCATTTCTCCCTCAGTTTCTTTTCCCCTAAACTCACTTTTTCCTTGAATTCTCCACTTGGTGCCATCTTTGATACCTGCCAAGCCAAAAAGATGGTGTTTCCAAAATAACGAAATCATCTTCTTCATTTCCCCTGAAAGTATATGCCAGGAATTGCAACTTGAATACCAAGCCTCCCATCATCCTTTCTAAGTTGATGTATTGATGGAATTATATAAAAAACTGACTTTCCCTTGAAGAGCTCAAATCTTCAAATGGTTCCTTCCAGAAAACTCTGAATTACCTTGGACCAATCCTCCATACCCAGTCTCGATCTTCCCAGAAATGTCTAAACAAGTAATTTCTATGGTAACCCAACTGCTTGGGTACTATAATAACCAATGGGTAGATGAAATAGTTTTGGGTTTTTTATCAAATTTTGGAGTTGGAAAAAAGTTATCCATTCTTTTCAATTACAGTCAATTTCTATCCAATGCAATGCATGATCAATTTGTAAGTTTCAAAGCTGAAGGTGTTTTCAAATATCAGTCAGTATTGGTTTATCTCATGTTATTTCATCAATCAAACAGGTTCAAATTTCCTTTACAGAAGACATATAATGAGGGAAATCCTTTGTCAGTGATTCACTGGACTTCTCTGGTTATAAAGAATTTAGAGAAGTATAATGGAATTGATTTTTTTTGATAAGTTTCTACATTCTTCATTATGATTTCTTTGAAGTGATGTGATCCCAAGGATTTCACCAGAGATAAGGAAGATATTTGAGCAATCAAAAGTTGGAGACTAGTATTTATACCAAAATTATACTAAAATTAGAATATATGGATCAGAGTTACCTCCTTACAAGTTACCCTTGTTTGTACCAGTCAGAATATTTGCATTAGAATACACTAGAAAAATGTTGAATATGGATGAGTTGCACTTTCTATCCTACAAAAAGAAAGCACAGTTCAAGCTAAAGGGTAATATAGGTCCTTATATTCGCAACACCAGAGATGCAACAAAGGAGGTGGAAGCTATTTTAAGTGAAATGAAATTTAAGCCTAGTTTCTCTTGGTCTTATGATCCTTTGGGCATCATTTCAAAACTTAGATTGGAACATAAGAGTACTTCCTATGAACATACACCAAGGCCCGAAATTAAGCAATATGCTAACCAAGAGGAATGGACAGAGGGCACTTTACAAGAAGTTAAAGAATGACTAGTTAGTTAGTCATCCATGCAAAACTCTATTCGTAAGGAGAAGGAGGCCAAAAGGGGGAGAGAGGACATGTCCCCTACTGACTTTGAAACACAAGGTGCATAATTTATTGTTTTTAAAAGGAAAAAATAAGGACCCTAGTAATACTACAAAATTAGAACCTCAAATTGATCCTCTGGTGATTACTATCCAAGATGAATCTCTAGAAGAAAGAGATACACAACAACATGCCACAATAATTTTGATAGGAACTCTTGTGAATCCTTTTCCTCAAGTAGAAGAAGTAATTCAATCACATATTGTAGAACCAATAGTCCAGTCTCTAGTATCTTCTAGTTCTAAAATTTTGACTCAGCAAAGTATATTTTCAAGGTACAGGGAGATAAAGTTGAAAAATGAAGCTTTAAAGGCTTCAACTTACTCAAAATTTTGGAAGTAGACAGTGAAAACACAACATAGATTTCTCTCTGCATTCTACTCAAGGAAAGGACAGTTCCAAATAGCATTCATGGAACCTTTTGTGCTAGCTCCCAAGAGTGCTAAAGAATACAAAGCCTCCATTTTCTCAATTGATACAAAGAAGACACATGAATCAATCAAATTGATTTACATATGCAAATAGGGGAGATGATATTTTCAACAATTACCAGTTCATCCACGTCTGTTTCCAAATTATAGTCATCCTTGAACAACATACATTCCTAGTTAAAGATTGAGAAGATGTCCTCATTTGCTAAAGACAACATAATCAAATATCTAAAAGATCTGATAATAAATCTAGGACATGACCCTGCTAATATCAAGGCAACAAAAGAGCTTATAAAGAGAAAAGAGGCAGATATTCAAGCATTAAGAAATAAACTAAATCCATGGAACATCCTCAAGCTAAAGAGGTTGCTAGCATAAAAATGGAAAAGGAAAATTATTTACAATAGTTGTTGAACAGAGTGCACAGATACAAAATGGAGCAGGACATGGAAACACTGTTAAGAGAAAAGGAACAATGGGAAGCAACAATGACATCTACATCAGGCACAAGTATAATAGCAGAGACTTCAACAAGGGAAACATCTTTAGATTCTACAAAAGAGCTTACTAACGCTTTGGAAGAATTATTATCAGGTAAGGCAGAGAAAGAGAATTTATCAGTGGCCTTGACTCAAATGGAGGAGAATAAAATAAAATTTGATAATGCCTATTTAGCAGAAGTGAAAAAAATTCAAGCTCAGTCAACAAATTTAGAAATATGAAGACTAGTATTTTATCATTGAGATGTTGGTAGAGGCAAAAAATATCATTTGGTAGAATATAAATGCTAATATAACATATATGTGACCATCAATTCAAATCACTTTTGAGTAGGAAGAACTCATGGAAAGAGTTAAGTCAACAATCCAAAATACTAAAGAAAATTTGGAGCACAAACGACGCATAAAATATTATTAAGATGTTAAAATCCAAGACCAAGGATGAATTAGAGGGCCTAAGAATTCCAGATAAGACGACAAAAATAATGGAGGTCAAAAGGGTTTTAAAAAATAATAATTTGATGATACAACTAGAGAACAAATGTAAAGAGCTCGAGTTGCAAGTCAGAAGATTCAATAGAAAGTTCACACTACTGCAGGAAAATGGTCTAACCACTATGAGGAATTCTAATGGAAAATTGATTCCATTAGAAAATTACCAGGAACAACTGTGTAACATAATTATTGATGCTTCAAAGTTTGTAAAGGCCAAAGGAGTTATTAGTGGAGAAGCATTTATAGAGGGCCTACAGTTTGATTTAAATATTCAACATGAGATTCATCACCTTTTTGTGAATAAGCCAACTTTTGACATTTACATTGAAGTGGATGAAAGGTTTAGAAACATGATAATATTCTATCCCAAATGAAGAAAGGTGGGAGCAGTTTCTAGAGTTGATCGAGTAAGTAAAACTGAATCCCTGAAATTTCAATAGCAGAGAAACAACATTTGGAACAAAATAGCCACAATCACCACCAGATTCCTTCAAAGTCTCAACAACACAACAAATTTTACTAGACTTTCCTAATCTTCTTCTTCTATATCTAAAATATCTCTGTCTTTAACATATATTATTTTGTAAATCTATTTTATTTTGAAGTCCGATCTGAGATATAAAAAGTTTCTATAAACACTTATTAAAAGGACTTAGAAAAGGTTGGAACTTGTATGAAGAAAGGAGATATATTTTGATGTAAGCTATGTATTGTACTGAAGTGATCAATTTACAATAATATAGAGAGTTTTTGTTCTAGGATTCCTGTGTCAAGAAATTGGTGATGTACTTTCTCATGTGAAATTTTTATTTTCTCAGTTTTCCATACGTTTTCTGTCTTTATTGTTACAAGAAGATAAGGCCGATTTTTTCTAAGTGTACTATGATCTGGCTTGTAAACAATATCAATGCTTTCATTATGATGTTAAGTATAGAATTCATCTTAGCATGCTCTATATTTAATTGAACTTAAATCATATTCATCCTATACACTCCACAGATACTTAAAAAGATCTAAAAGTTTTCCTATCCTACCCTATTACAGTTGCTCTGTCATTTTTGTGTTTGATCACCCAAAGATTCATGACTCCATGCCAAATTGTATTTCTCTGCACTTTTCAACCAAACCTTTAAAAAATCCAACTCAAATCTCAATAACTAGCCTAATATCTTAAAACATAAATCCAAATCAGATAGAGAGATCCCTCTCTGAAGCTGAAAGAGCTAGATCCCATCTTTACAAGTGGTTTTGTGGTTACCTCTATGTTTCTCTGCACAGCCTAGGGAAATTACGGAGTGATAACAGAGCATATAAATGCTTACCTGACGCTGATTTTGCATATACAAATATATGCAAGAAAATATAAAGTGAAAAATGAACTTTATAACTTTAATTCATAATCTAATGACATTACACATTTGCCTGTTACATAAAAGTACACTTTCATTATTATGCCTTTCCTATTTACGTATCATTCCTACTTTTGCACCTTTGTTCTCCCCCACATACCCTGTCCTCTTCACATTCTTCCTTACGCACAATGAAAACTTCTTCCTCAGCTCTGTATTCCAACCCTTATTCTCTGGCATTTACAACCAAGTCGTTCATTCCATGCACACTTGAGCTCTATGAGACTGCATTTTCACACAACTATTAATAAATTCTTACAATATACATAGATATTTTACTATGAGAGGAAAGCCTTTGATCAATTAATTGGTTCTCTAAAACTATTCTTTCACATAACTACAATTACAAAAGTACTAAATGGAAAATAACTTAAAAATTAAGAAAATAAACGCTCTCCCTACCCTGTAAAGGACCTGAACATCCATACAACTATAATGAGAGAAAGCATGAAAGAACACTCGAGTTCTTCGAGACTCACACACATATGCCTAATTTCATTGTACAAAACTTTGTGTGCACTCAGCACAACCTTTAGGAAATTCACTAGTGACATTCAAAATACGGAGATATGCAACATTTATAATCGAAATATTACCAATAATATCATATGGGTCCACCGCTTGCCTTGGGCTTATTGCGACAACAAGTATGGGTTATTTAGTACTAAAATGTTAGCAACAAAAGAATTTAGTGTAGGGTAAGGAGATCGGCACAATGAAAACTTGGAAGCTTTCTCTGCACAATGGACTTCCTCCACACAGAATTTTCTCCACACTTCACACAACCTTTGCTCAATCGACTAGCGGTATTCAGAGTACGCAAATATGCATTATTTATAATAAAAAATAAAAAATAATATCGTATGGGTGCACTGCTTCCCTTGGTATTATTGCGAACAACAAGCATGGATTATTTAATACTAAAATATTAGCAATAAAATCCTTTAGTTTGGAGTGTAGAGATACGCACAATGAAAGCTTGAAAGCTTCCTTTGCACAATGGTCTCCTTAGCACTTCTCAATTGACTAGTGATATGCATTATTTATAATTAATAAATTACAAATAATATCTTACGCGTCCACTATTTTCCTCAGTGTTATTATGAACAAAAAATATGGACTATTTAATACAAAAATATTAGAAATAAAATCCTTTAGTGTAGAGCGTGGGGATCCACAAAATGGAAGTTTGATATATTTCTTCGCACAATGGACTTCCTCAACACATTGGACTTTATTTGCACTTCCGCACATGTGCCTAATTTCACAAACATATCCATAGACAAAGCTTGCATGTTGTTTGCATGTCGAACATGTATCAAAACTTCTACGAACATGTAAACATTAGTTTTGCATATACAAATATGGAATTTTTAGCGATCATGCCTCATCAAAGCGCGAAGGTGCGTGAGTGCGGAGGTTTAAGTTCCTTGCTCCACACACTATTCTTACCCACATATTTCAAACCATTATGTTGTCATTCTTGTTGCATTATTCCTCCCCACGACATATCGAACCCACATAAATTAATAGCTCCTTCGAATGCCAATGAATGACCAAAAATCATTATTGAGAATGAAGGCAACAATGCAGAAGAAGCTATGCTGTGGTGGATATTCCAAAGAAACATATATGAAATTAATTAATGGTAGAGGAAAGGGACTATGCTGCATCGTAGCTATTGATCTTGTTTTTTTAGTATGCATATCCTTTACTTTGGTTAAATTATGTTCCATGTTTGTACTTGTTCACCTAGCCACTAGTGGTAATTAATTTAAAGTTTTATGGGCATCAATCTACTTTTTGGTATTGTTTTTGATTGTTTTTAACCTGAAAAGTTATTTAAAAGTTATGACAACATTCGTAGACTATGCAAATGTAAAGGAAGGATTTATGTGCAACACTTTGCTTTAGTATTTTGTAATATTTTGAGGTCAGGTGGCTCTTAGGTTTTGCATTCTTATCGAGGCTACTTGTTTGGAATGTATACCTTGTCTCACAACTTGATTGATTGGATTCTACTATAGTGAACCTTAACCACGCTATAATTCCAAACTTCTCACACTAATCATAAGACTTAGCCTTCCTTCACTGATTTCAATGAAATTATTTCACCAACTTCAAGAAACTCTTTGCTGTTAAAATCATTTTAATGGATATTTTAAGAAAGCATGTGAAAAAATAAAATGGAGAAATAATGGTAGCTTTAATGAAGCATGTGAAAGAATATAATGGAGTAATATTGGTAATATTTATTGTCTTTATCTATTTTTAAATATATGATTTAAATAACTTTATGTTATATTATAAATATTTTTAAAGATATATTTATGTTGTAAAATTAATATCAATAGGTTAGTAGGTGTGGAGGTTCTTTATGGTTTTAGATGATAAAGTGAATTATAGTTGTTTCGAGTTTGGGTTTGGTTTTAAATAACTAGATATAGATATTTAATCGTCTACAAGGAATACCTTTTAGCTAATTTCCTATTTTCTAGGTCCTTAAACATTGTGAGCAATTCGAACAATATTATTAGGCACCTCAATTTGGGAATTTAACTAAAAAATATCAAACACAATTCTCTTTTTAAAATTAAATCTATCAATGAATGAAAAATTCCCACAACCCTAAAGCATCTTTGAGTATTTCTCGGGTTGACATGTATTATCACAAGTTTGTTAAGAATTATAGGAAAATAGCAACACCTCTAAAGACGTTACTGAATAAAGATGCATTTTTTTTTACTCCAGAAGCAACTAATTCTTTTGAACATTTTAAAGAGGCAATGTGCCAAGCTCTAGTTTTAGCTACTGCATACTATACAAAAACCTTTATGGTGGAATGTGATGCATCAAGAAATGGAATTGGTGTTGTTTTAATGGAAGAAGGAAGACCCATTTATTTTGAAATTCATCCAATCAAGGAAATGTATTTACACAAACACATTTATGAGAAGGAAATGTTGGCAATACTACATGCCCTAAAGCAACGATGACCTTACCTAATGGGAAGACACTTCAAGGTAAAAAAAAATCATGATAGTCTTAGATACTTTTTGGAACAAAGATTATCTTCAGAAGAGTAGAAAAAATGGGTCACTAAGATGTTGGGTGAAATAATATACAAAAAAGGGAAGCAAAATGTTGTTGCATATGCACTATCAAGAAGGGATGAGGATGTAGAAGAATTTCTCTATGCCATTTCGATTATCCAACCTGACTAGATAACTGAAGCAAGGGAGGAATGGAAGAAGAATAAAGAGGTGTAGACACTCATTCAGAATTTGAAACAAGATCCCAATACATTGGATACATTTATCTAGAAAAAGACTCATTATGGTACAAAAATCGCTTATATCTATGTAAGAATTCCCAACTAAACAAAAGATTGTTTTGGAATTGCACACCTCTCCTTTAGGAGGGCACTCATGATTTTTAAAAAGATACCATAGGGTCAATAATGATTTTTTTTTGGATGGCCTTAAATATGATATTCAAAATTTTGTGGCATAATGTTTGGTTTTCCAACAAAATAAAGTTGAATCAATTAAGACCCCCGTTCCACTACAACCTTTAGACATTCCAAGTCAATGTTGGGAGGAGGTATCAATGTATTTTATCACAGGCTCATCCAAGTCTGAAGGAAAGAGTGTCATCATGGTGGTAGTTGATATACTTGCCAAGTACGCACACTTTTTTGCATTATCCCATCCTCTTAAATCCAACGAAGGTTCTACTGCATTTGTGGAAACAATTTAAAAGCTACCCAGAAACCCAAAGATTATTCTAAGTGATAGAGATCCCATTTCACTAGAAATTTTTGTACGGAATTATTTTCTTGTCTTGGTACTCAATTAGCCCATATCTCATCTTATCATCCTCAGTCTAATGGGAAAATTGAGATAGATTTGGAATTGCACACCTCTCCTTTAGGAGGGTACTCATGATTTTTAAAAACATATCATAGAGTCAATAATGAATTTTTTTGGGATGGCCTTAAATCTGATATTCAAAATTTTGTGGCAGAATGTTTGATTTTCCAACAAAATAAAGTTGAAAAAATTAAGACCCCCAGTCTGCTACAACCTTTAGACATTCCAAGTCAATGTTGGGAGGAGGTATCAATGTATTTTATCATAGGTTTACCCAAGTCCGAAGGAAAGAGTGTCATCATGGTGGTATTTGATATACTTGCCAAGTATGCACATTTTTTTGCATTATCCCATCCTCTTAAAGCCAATATAGGTTCTACTCCATTTATGGAAACAATTCAAAAACTACATGGAAACCCAAAGATTATTCTAAGTGACAAAGATCCCATTTCACTGGGAATTTTTGGAGGGAATTATTTTCTTCTCTTGGTACTCAATTAGCCGTTAGCTCATCTTATCATCCTCAATCTAGTGGGAAAATTGAGATAGTGAACACATGTTTGGAAGGATATATTCGTTGCATTGTATCCAATAAACAAACACAATGGGTCAAGTGGTAACCTCTGGATGAATGGTGGTATAACACTTCCTTCCATACTGCAACAAAAATGACCCCATTTATGGCACTTTATGGATATCATCCACCGTCCATCACATCATATTTAAGACAAAATTCTAAGGTCAAGCAGTGGAAGATCACATTGAGCATCAACAACAAGTTCTCCAACTCTTAAAGGATAACCTCACTATGGTGCAGAACCAAATGAAACAACAGGAAGATCAACATCATAGTGAAATAAGTTTTAACGTAAGCGATTGGGTATTTTTACAGCTACAACTATAAAAAAAAATTTCCCTCAAGAAATCTAAGAAGGATAATAAATTACCACGTATGTACTATGGTCCTTATAAGGTGTTTCAAAAGATTGCTACTATGGCATACAAATTGGAGCTTCCTACATATTTCCAAGTACACCTAGTTTTCCATGTTTCATGCTTAAAGAAGGTTATTGATGACAAGTTCCAAGTTGAAATAATATTTCCATAACTTAATGAGGAAGGAAAAGTCGTACTGGAGCCTAAAGCAGTCACAGAAACAAGAAACTAACAACTACAAATTCGATCAATTTCATAGTCTCTCATTAAGTGGAAGAACTTACCTGCTAAAGATTCCACATGGGAGGATGAGAATTTTATACAGAAGCATCCATAACTATTCAATCATTGATGACAACACTTTTTTGAAGGAGAGGGACATGTTAGGTCCCTATAATACTAGTGTATTCCCCTTATTGTTATTTTTGTGCCCATGTAGCCCCTATATTGTTATTATTGTGCCCCATAGAAGCACACTATTTTTATTGTTGTGCCCTTATATTATTATTGTTATGTAGGCTCTAATTATATTGTGACCCCTTAGACTCCTATATATACAAATGAGGTCTTGTCATTTGTATCATCCAAGAATTGTTCATTTATGTGATGTAAAAGAGGTTTCCCCCTCGAAGAGGCTCATTCTCAAGTTGCTGATATATCTTTTCTTAAGTTTTGTGATCTGGTTGCATAGCACCCAAACACATCCTTAATTCTATGTGAGTTTAGTTATGAGGCTCCAACGACACCCATAAGCATGTCTGCATGCAGTTATGACCCAAATTTCTCAGTTAGGTGCATGCGGTCGCAGGATCTATGCCACTTTTTTAGGAAAACCTTCAGATTACTTCCCATAACTGCTTGTAACTTTCCAAAATCATGATTAATACGACAACAATGTCAAACATTCAAACTTGAAACAAGATCTTGACCAAGACATGCCTAGTACAAAAAAAATATTTCACCAAACATATGGTAAACATGAAATCTAGAGGTCATGAATGCATATCTCATCATAAAATTCTGAATTTCATTTGAGAAGCACCAAGAAGGATCTAAACCCTCTCTAACTAGCTCTAACAACACTTGTTAGTCCATGCATTCATAAACCATCCAGTAACTTAACAAATCATGAACAAGAGCCATAGCTAGAGAACAACATATAACCAAGTATATAACCAGAATAGTGATCATAACATATTACCCATAATGTCAACATGATAACTAGTACAAGTGCTCATAGGTCATAATAGAAAATAACTCATATTAACATATGAAAATGCCAACGAAGCTAGGGAATTCCACGTACCACACAACCATGTATTAGGTTGAACCAAAACACTCTTTTATCCAATCACCTTGGCACCATATTCCAAGCATGAATGTGGGATCATAAGGGTTAAAAAAAACCAACTAGGGCTTCCAGAGGCCAAACCACCTCAACCCTCAACCACAATGATCTCACCTATACGGTCCATAAATCACTAACATTAGCCAGATTAGTCTCTACCCAAGATGTCAAGGGCTCCAAGAACTAGTAACTCAACCCACAACTAAAATAGGGCTCCAAAGAATTTGTTGCAATCCACAGATCCTAGGACTAGTAACTCAACCCATAAGGCTCCAGAGTGTTTTCCCCAACCTATAGATTCTAGGAACAAGTAACTGAACCCAAGATGTTCCTATGCTCCAAAGCATTTGTTCCAATCCACAACCATAGGGAGCCTGAGAACCAATCAAAAAAAGAAGTGGGAAACCCATAACACCATGGCTATCTAGGAAATGGTAAGGCAAGGTTGAAATCACTGTCAATCTAGGAAAATCTCTATGCCAATGAAAAAACATAACCAAGGAACCACATGCATATACCATGCATCCAAAAATCAGCAAGGAGATCACACATGCAACCTATTACCTGCAAAGTAAACCCATTGTATCGGCTGATCTAACTATCTCCTTGCACTTCCTTACTTTGCTTACTTGCTTGCTCCAATCCAAGTGAATGCTAGAATGCTCCAAGAATGCTCCAAGTGCGCAAGAGTATGAGAGAGAGAATGAAAAGAGAGATCAACTCAAAACTCTCAAAAGGCTAGAAATTGATTCTCTGATGTCTTTTTATTATTGATGTATTTTTTTCTTCATTTTCCTTTAATTTTCCTTGCATGAAAATTTGTGTCTCTTCACATTCCTTTTCTCCTATTTTCCTTTAATTTTCATAATTAAATGCTAATTATTGCCTCTTTTCCTTTACCAATTTTTATAACAATTAATTAATCCACAAGTGATGCCCACTAAAGTGTTTTCTCAACACTCATATTGTAATACGTGTCCCATGACCTTGGTATTATTTTATTTACATTGAAAATCAACCAAGGGTTATTACAAACCCCTCTCCTTGGGGGCACACCGTCCTCGACATTCAATGACACTTATAACCAACAAAACATGTTGCCAATGGAGCTTTATAACATAGCTCGATGCAACATTTACATCATACCAAATTGCTGAAACCGTGCACGCCATACTGGTTATTGGAGCTTTATAACAAAACTCGATGGAATATTTACACCATACTTCTTATTAGATATTTATAGCATAGCTCATTGGAGTATATACAATACATATATGCATATATAAATATAAACCAAAATACATAAACCAAACACATTGGCTCAACCAAAAAATAAAGAAGGATACAAATCCCACATCAGATCAACCATCTCCCATGTAGCTTCATTGAGCCCAAAGTGTTTCCATTACACTTTAACTTGCTTGATTGCTCGATTTCTGGAGCATGAATTGTTTCCACTATAAAATGCATTGAAGTTCTAGCTAGAGCTGCCCCCCTGGTTTCACCTACAATACAGACCAATCAATCACATGATCAACATCCTAAACATATCTCTTAAGAAATGAAACATGGAAAACATTGTGCACTTCCATTGTTGGTGGCAAAGCAAGTTGGTAGGTCATTGGTCCAATCCTCTCAAGGATTTTAAAAGACACACAATATTGAGGTGCCAACTTGACACATGATCCAATCCTCAAGGATATCCTCTTGGGCTTGATGCGTAAGTACACATGCTACCCAAGATGAAATTCCTTGAATGCTCTATTCTGATATGCATAAATCTTTTGCCTATCCCATGTTGCCTTCAAATTCCTTCTAATAACCTATGTATCCTGCTCCATCTCAACCAACATATTTGGTCCAATTAGTACCCTATTCATTGGAACACTCCAGCTAATAGGATTTATTCAACTCTACCCATAAAGAGTCTCAAATGGACTCATCTTCAATGATTCTTGATACCCATTATTATATGTAAACTCCACTAGTGGAAGATAATTCTCCCACTTCCTCTGTTGATGCATGACATACATCCTCAACATGTCCTCAAGAATCCTATTGACCCTCTCTATTTATCCATCTGTTTGCAGATGATAAGTTGTAATGAAATCTAATTCTATTCCCAAGCCTGCAAACAACTCCTTCCAAAACCTTAAAGTGAACTTGACATATCTGTTTGATATGGTCTTCTTGGGAACACCATGAAACCTCACTATCGTCTTGATGAAGATCTGAGCTACCTCACTAGCCGAATTAGTAGACTTCATTGGAAAGAAGTGAGCTACATTACTCAACCTATCAAGCACAACCATGCTAGAGTCATGCTGCTTCGATGTCCTCGACAAACCTGTGATGAATTCCATGGAAATGACATCCCATTTCCCTTCTAGAATTGGAATAGGTTGTAACAAACCATTAGGATGATTACATTCGATTTTCACCCATTGACATTCCAAGCTTCTTGCAACAAACTCAACCATCTCTTTCTTCAAGTTTTTCTAGTGATAGAACTTCTTGGCTATTTCAAAGTCTTCTGATATCCTAGGTAGTCTGAATACGACTTGACATGAAACTCCCTCAAGATAAACTTCTTGAGATTACTGATATCTGGCACATAAATCTTGTTCTTGATTTTGACCAAGCCATCTTCCGTGAGGTGATACTCTTAATCCCTATCACCTTCACCCTGTTGCAACAATCTCTGCTTCAATTGTTGGTACTTATCATCATGTTGCCCTTCCTACAAGATCCGCTCCTGCAAATTTGACCTATAATAGCTCACAAATAAAATGTGATTCACCTGCACTCTCCTACTAAGAGCATCTGCAACTCTGTTCTCCTGGTCTTTGATGTACCTGATCTCAAATTCAAACTCACTGAGGGTATCCAACCATTTAGCTTGTCTGGAATTCATATTGGGTTGGTCAAACATGTACCGTATCTCACTATGATCACTCATCAAGATGAACCTCATGTCAAGAATATAATGTCCCCACATCTTCAATGCATGACTGATAGTTGCTAACTCGATATCATGAGTCACATAATTCTTCTCATGCTTATTCAACTTCCTTGGTTCATAGCATACCACCTACCTTTCATACATCAGGACCCCACCAAGTCCTTCCCTGCACCCGTTTATAAAATACCAGGAAATCCTTATCAGGATTTGCAATATTCAAAACTGGAGCATTTGTAAGCAAATGCTTTAGCTGCTCAAAACTAGTTGCACACTCAGTCCATTCAAACTTATTCCATTTCCTCTATAAATATGTAATATGATAGCCAATTTGTGATATTTTCTTGATGAATTGCTTGTAATAACCCACTAGTCCCATGAATGATCTGATCGCATCCACATTCCTAGGATCTGGCCACTCCATAATAGTTTTAATATTTTCCAGGTCCATTGGCATCCCCTCCTTTGAAACAAAATGTCCCAAGTAATGAATCTGAGACTAGAAGAAATTGTACTTGCTGAGCTTGGCATACTACTGATGCTCTCTCAACAATTTCAACATTGCTGCCAGGTGCTTTGCATTCTCTTCCTCATTATTTGAATATATAAATATATCATCAATAAAAACTATCTCACACTTGTCTAGATAAGGATGCACCAGGATGTTCATCAAGCACATAAAAATGGTTGGAGCATTGGTAAGACCAAATGGAACCACCACAAACTCATAATGTCGATACCTCGTATGCAATGTAGTCTTGTATATATCTTCTTCTTTGATGCGCACCTAATAATATCATGATCTCAGATCAATATTTGAGAACAAACACTATTTCTCCCTTTAAATGATCAAACAAATCATCAATCCACGACAATGGATACCTATTCTTGATAGTCACCTTGTTTAATTTCTTGTAATCAATGGATAATATGAGAGTATTGTCCTTCTTCTTTACAAACAATACTAGTGCACCCCAAGGCAACACACTTGGCCTTACATATCCCTTATCAAGAATCTCCTTAAGCTGCAACGTGAATTCCACCAACTCTAGGGTACTCATCTTATACGGTGCCTTAGATGTTGGTGTTTCTCCTAACATCAACTCATTAGAAAAGTCCACCTCTCTATGAGGAGACAACTATGAAATATATGCATGAAAAACATCCTCAAACTGATGCAAAATATAATACCTCTTTAGGACCTCATCATCCTCAACATTCTTCCCTTTGTCACTGGAAATATGAACTACAAACCATACACATACTTTCCTACAATTGCGCTTTTCCTACATAACTATAATCATTGTCACGAAAGTAGGCTTCTTCTTTCCCTACAAAATTATCCTTTCCCCATCATCATATAGGTACTCAATAACCTTATCATAGCAATCTGCCTTAGTCTTGTGAATGAAAAACCAATCCATGCCCAAAGAATATGATATGAACTTAAAGGAAGCACATTTACATGTGATGATGTAGGCATAAAATTCAACTCAAATGCACAAGACATCACCCAATGATGAACTCTTCTCTTGGTCCATGTAGCCAACTGCACTAACTGAGATTCTGCATGCACTTTTTTATTCAAGCAACACTTATCTACCAGGTTAGGAATGATATAATTATAATTAGATCCAGGGTCAATCAAAATGGAAACAACTTGATAAAAAATCTCACCTTCCATCTTGATGATGGATACCTGATGATAAACCTGCATATTATCCATTGCTAAATAAATCCAAGGAATAATATGACCACCATCTCCAACTACTTGTACCTTCTAGGCACTATAAATCTGATGCATGCTACCTTGGCGCGATGGGCACTCACTCCTACGATTCTCTCCATCACAAGTCTAACACCTCAAAGGATACCTACCATTGCTCTTATTCTGCTCCTGAGGCTGAAATCCATGTCCTTTTTCAACTGCATTGAGCTTCTTGTATGATGCTATGTTCTCCTTATCACCTGCATCTTGAGGTCTTCCTTGCTTCTTATCCCACTTTTGTTTAGTATTAACATTACCTCTCCAATCCCCTCTTAGACTCAGACTTGCACTTTGACTGCTCATAGCAATGCTTCATCTTCCCAATGAGTTCCTCCAATGATCTTGGTTCATCATATTCAATCCGATCTTTAAATTCTAAAGGAAATCCACTGATGAAGCTTTGGACTTTTTCTTCTCATCCTTGAGGTAGGGCACATAGCTCAAAAAATCAAGAAACTTAGTCGTATAATCTTCATCTATCATGGATTCCATGTTCAACTCATAGAACTCCATGGCCTTTCCATCAAAATATCTCTCGGATAATTACTTCTTCCTTAAGATTCTTGTAAAGTCATTCCAACTCAACTCTTCTGCCTTAATGCCTTTGACACGCTTCACATATTCCAATCAAATATTTTCTTTTCCCTTGAGACTGAAGATCACTATCTTGGCTTTCATATTCTTTGAATAAACATGCAATTCGAGGGAATTCTTCATCCCAAGTAGCCATACTTTTGCGTCTTCTGATTTCTTCACATCCCCATCAAAACTAGGAGGCTTGGCTTTTTCGAACTCCTCTAGGAAGTACTGCTTCTCACTCCTCCTATAACTATGTTGGTGGTAGTGACAATGATGTCTCTCAGAACCAAATCTAGAATAGAATCCATGAACAATACCTCTCCTGTCAGGTGTATCAACCCATCTTCCACCTCTGACTGTATCATCCTTGTCCAACCTATATCCTGATCGAGACCTGCTACGATATGCTCCATTAGTCCTTTCCTCCTATCCATGATTGATCCTCAACTATCCTCGCTTTTGTAAATTTGAAAGACTTTAAAGGATCACTGCATTAATATGGTTTCTTTTCCTAAGCTCTGGAAAGTCCTTCCTGTGACTAAATCAACTTGTTATTGACAATTGTGTGCCTTGCAGCTTCTGATATTTACCTTCAAACTTCTCAATTTATCTTTGATATCAGGAGAATACTCATCTCCTTGTTGCTCAACTAATCCGTAAGGGGATTCATGTAAATTGTAATCCACCATTATGCTCGACATCTATGACCTTGTATCTCCTACAAAGATGTCATGTTAGATAAACCAAATATAGACATAATCAAAATCATACCTCTGTGAAGTTTAGGGGAGGCTATCTCATCTGCAAAATCAATCTAGATTAGCAAAATATATACACATAATGACACCAACATATCAAAATCTCAACCTCATAACACACCAACGTCATCATGATGACACAAACTGTAATAATGACCACCACGATGCATGTCTGACCTACTGTGCATGATAACGATAACAATCACAATGCATGCACAACAAACACATTGAAAACCAACATGCATGCATACCAATCACATCTATCCCATCCAGTCCAAGTATTTGAACCTGGAAGCTCTGATACCACCCTGTAACCACCGCTCCCACATCTACCCACTTTTACAAGCTCTCCAGGGTAAACATGAGAAGAGCATCACTATGATATGACTCGACCTCCAAGTTCCTATTATGGAAGTGGGCTGGTAATCGACAACAAAATAACATCCCAAAGGGAGTAGAAACCACTCAGTTTCCTGCACACCACCCTAGGTGATCAATCCCTAAGATGGAACTCATTTTCACTAGGTTTACAACCCAAATGCACCTTTAACACTATGTGAGTGTGGTTATGAGGCTCCTACCACACCCATAAGCCTGTCTGCATGCAGTTATGACCCAAATTTCCTAGTTAGGTGCATGCGGTCACGAGATATATGCCACTTTTTTAGGCAAACCTATAGACCACTGCCTAGAACTGCATGTAACTTTCCAAAATCATGATTAAGATGACAACAATGCCAAACATTTAAACTTGAAACAAAATCTTGTTAATTTTTGTAACTGTGGTAAAATTCCACCTTGGAAAACTCAAATGACCGAGATAATTATTTCATTAGATTCCTCTTTTTGAGAGGACCAAAATCGACCTAAATATCACCTAATTTGGTTAAGCAGAAGTTGAGTTATGAATTATTTTAGTCATACATGTATTATGGAATGGGTTGGCCCTAACCACATGAGTAACTGCTTGGGTCAGTCTTAACCCCAAGTGAAACCTAAGGAAATCCTATAAATAGAAGATACCTCAAGATCAGTTGGACACATATTCGCTTCTCTTTTGTCTTGGTTTGCACATTTTTGACGGAAGGAGTTCTCTCAAGGGTCTGAAATCAAAGGCGAAAGATTTGCTTTAGGTTAGGGTTTTCTGGATCTCGGACGTTGGCATAGAACAAGGAATTCTAGTCCCTAGATGCTGGTACATAGGCCTATGAGAGTGACCAAAGACCCTTGGATTCTGGAACAAAGGCTTATGAGAGTAACTATGGCTTCAGAGGAAAATTTGGAGGTATCGGTCCTCGGTCGCTTGCACAAAGTGGTTCTGAGAGCGACCGAGCTATCTCGAATGCATGCGCAATAACTTCAAAGGAGTGACCAAGGGTTTTAGGTGTGTTTCACCCTGGTCGCACACACGTAGTATTCCCGAGAGCAACCAAGCAATCACAGTCGCCCTCACACAATATATGAGAGAGCGACTAGGGAGTTTCAGTTGCACACATACATTCTTTATGAGAGCGACCAGAGTTCAGATCTAGGGTTTGACATCTTGGCTTCAGTTGACTCCAGTGATCTAATAGATCCAGGTTTCTCTCTATTGTTATACAGATCTATAGATCTATAGATATGATTTGTTAGTTTCCACTGCAAACATATGCAATGGGCTCATTGATAGTGACAAGAGTGCTCAATAGTGTTCGACACAGTGACAACAATATACAATAGTTGACATCAATTTGTGACAACACATTACAACCATCAATTAGATCCATTTCATGGATATCATTATTGTTTCTCTACATAAATATGGTTATGGATCATTGTACTCTCTTTTGCTGCATCATTTGATGACGACCTAAGAAAAAGAATATTTGCAAGGGTTTTCCCCATAGTGGCTTTTGCCTTAGTCTTGGACTAATCCTGGTGTCTCTCTATGTGTGCATGCTTTCTTCTATTGTTCCTTTTATATTCCGCTGCATTGATGATGCTGGTGATGTTGTTTCTTTCTATGTAATTGCGTATGATGATGTATAATCGTGCAGATATGAATAATGTAATGATGATATGGGGTGAACTTAACGTATTAATGATGAAATGAAATTATCATAACAAAGAACAATGTCTCCCTATGAAAAATCAACATGGCACCAGAGGTGGGGTTAAGATAAGTCATGGAGATCACCTCGATTATGACACCACTAATGGAAGCAAGAGGAGGATGGTGGAGAGCTAAAATAATTCTAGGGTTTGAAGAAAACCCTAGGCATCTTGATGATTAGGGTTTTGTGGATTCTATGAGGTTAGGGTTAGAAGGAAAACCCTGGTTTATGGCAAAGGATTGAGATTTGATGCATGAAACTCTAGCATGGTCTATGTCAAGCACTTGTGGGAGATTTGATGAAGCCCTAGATGGGTTAATCCCTAATAGATATGGGTGGATACTTGAAGGAAACAATGGTATATGGACCATGGAAATTGATGGCTCTTGAATATTGGTTCAAGAGGGAGAGGATCACCTCTCATTGAAGATAAGTATTTCTTAACTTATGATGCTTCTTACTTGTTAGACTTATAGATCTTATGATTATGTTTATTTCTTGTTCTTCTTGCATATGTATTTGAGTGTATGGATGTTTCTAACCTCTTGATGAGATGTGATGAGTAGATCCTTCTTGAGGATCATTTTGAGATGCAAATCTGGAAAGAGATAAGGAGGTACTTGATGAAAATATGACAAAGTGCTTCAAGCATCCTATGTCTAATGACAAGGTGCACAGGTAATACCACAAGGTATGCATGGTATGTTTCAATTATTGGCTTGGTAAGCCCTAATGTATGATGAGAATGCCTCTTTCTTTAATGGCTCATACATGCATATAAAAGTGACTTGGATATATGTCTCCTATGATGAAATTATGCACTTGGTGTTGAAAATTTTGATCTTGTTGAATTCTATGAGGCTATCTAATGTTGATACATTGATACGCTTGATGTTTGGCTAACATTTATGATCTATCTGTTGGATATATTGATCATGTAAAGAAGGCTAGCACCTTGGCTTTAGAAAATGATACTCTTGATACTTTTCATGGTGGATTTCATAAGGATAGTTAATTGACTCCTATACATGAGTATGTTTGTAATGCTTGCGATAAGAATGATGAAAGCATATGGAAAGAGTGATTAACACTCTTGTTGTTTTGATGAAGTTTATTGAATGACCTAATTTTATCTCATTGGTTGTGAAGAGCATGATCACCTTGATGTGAGAGGTATAACTATAAGATTGATATTCTAGACCTCTTACTACCCATGGTCTTGTCTTGTCAGCATATGGTTAACCCGAATGTCCTAACTTGAAGGAGTGACTTGATAGAAATTGCTATTGTGTTCCTAATATTTGAGATATATCAACTACTTTGAGTCTAAAACTTTGATGAAAGATTGATGTCATGATGATGATAGCCATATGTTTATGATATAACAGATCTGCTATTACATGACTCTAGTATTGACAAGTTGCTTACATGGAAGAAGATGAATGATGCAGATCCCTAATCAGAGGGAGAATCTCATCTCAAGATTCTTACCCATTTTACTATGTGTATTATATGTTGCTGAAGTATGATTTATGTGCATTTGACAGTATTGATCTGTAGTAGAGTCTTAGATCTGAAGCTCGTACATAGATTAGGGTTTCTGCTCCAGGCATAGTCATAGATCTAGGAGATCTCGTCCCTGGACACACACATGCTAAGGCCTAGACATCATCTAAGAAACTAAAGTCGCTCTCATACTAACCTGGAGGGAGAAACCTGAGGTTTGACTGTAGTTGACCATCATCTGAAGCTTTTTGAAACTGGCTGAACTCTGAATCATGATGTCCATGACATATTATGCCAATGTTAACTGATTTATGAAATTGTTGATTTAAATTGTTGATCATATAATGAAGTATTGTGCATGAAATCAGATGCTCACCTAGAAGATGTTAGCACCATAGATGTATTGCAGATAACAAAAATATCTGCTAGTATGAAAATATTTAATATTTTCCATAACATGAACATGTAGGTTGAACTTGTGTTTGCAGGTGACCGAGACATACATATAGATATGTCACTATGTTTGTGCTACAAGAGATTGGCATGATTTGACTGATTGATATGGATGAGTAGTGTCTTGTCATGATGCTTGAAATTAAATTTGATGATTGAGATATGCTCTGAATATAGATATCACTACGATAAAATTTTTGGCCTGAATTGATGTCTAATAATTTGATCTGATGACTGTTGATTTTCCCTGATGTCAACATTATGTGGACATTATAACTCATGTGGGTATTTGGAAGTTGGCCTCCTTGTTCAAAACACAATGGTTGAAATAATGATAGTCGTGATTATGAGAATGAATTGATGAAGCCTCAAACTTATATTGCATGGTTGATTACAACTTGTTGACATGATAATAATCTAATTCAGACTTGATATGAGCTCTACCTGTCTCCTGGTTGAAAGTATTGATACTGTGATAATGGTGACTTTGATAATGGTCGTGATATGACTTCTAAAACTATGATGAGTGGAATTTTTTGTTGATGGTATTACATTGAGTTATGTAAGACTTATTATGATGGCTTAGCAAGGCATTGCACCTGTAGAGAGCATTGCATGAAGAAAGCTCCCTGATCTAGATATGTCCATAGTGGACAATCATTTGATGAAGTCTGGATGATGAGTTCCAAGGTATGAATTTGATATTGATTATGGTTTTGGTGACAGGTGATGAGCCTCTGATGATCTAAATCAGAGGGAAATGGCTTATGAAGCCCAAAATGATGTATCATGGTATGATGAATTGATAGTTGGAATTTTGGAAAGAAATTCCATATTGCAAAGCTATTGGAAAATGTTTTTGTAAATCATTAGATACTCTAATTTGAAGTTCCAGATGTCGCTGAAATTGACGGTTGATTGAAGCATTGATGTTCTGTTTTGAACATTTGTATATAGATGATGTGCATTGAGCCTAACTAAATGATTGAGTTGCTTCATTCACATAGAGTTGCCACTGAGCATGCTTTGAAATATCTGCATGAGATGTTCTATTTTTGAGATATTTCTCCTATGGTATGTGTATGCATAGATGTATTGCTGATATTTGAGATTATTGTTGATAAGCACATTTGGATGCTTCTTTAGTATGATATATGCCATGATATCTTGGATGAGAGGTCCATAGCATGACCGAGGTTGATCATGATGCTGCTAGCATGGCTAGCTATGAGGTATGATACAGAAGCTCCTTAGAGAGTTGATTGAGCGAGATCTGAATATGAAATGGTTATATATATATATATTATATTATTTATATCTGTTGGGATTAAGATACTCTCACATTTTGAGACAGTGCAGATGTTTGAAACAAGCTCAAGCTTGTGGTTGACACCTCCTTAAGAGGGAGGATGATTATGGTATCCTTTTGTGATTTATATGATTATATATGATTTAACATGATATTTGATTTGATGTTCTGTATGAACAAGAAACAATTGTTATTGAGACAAGAAAATTGCATACATTCTCACAAAGGCATTAGCAAAGAGAAATTCCTTGGTATTCAGGGAGCAACTTGGACTGATGGATGTATCCCCTCTAGATTAGGGGCATCACTGATCGAGGACATTGAGCCAACACTTCCTACCTTGTTTGAGCTCTCAGGGTGAGGAATTGAGATAGAGGGCGCCTGGGGTTGAGGAAACTCTAGACAATAGGGAGTTACCCCTATCTGTTACCCACAGGGTTGAGGGTTTTACTCCCCTGTATGGTCTTTGTAGAGTATACCCCATTTGGCATCATATGCACAAGTTGGGCTTGTAGGGAGTACAACTCCTTGTTTGGCCAAGGAGTTGTGAGTGTACTTGGGGATGTGCAAGCCAAGGCAACTATGATGCAGGTTTTCTACCACTTGATTATTCAGGGTCATCAATGGGAAGATTAGTAGGTAATAGGATGGGTTGAGGTAGCCCGATGTGATTCTAGGTTGAGGGTAAGCTCCTTGATGAAATTTCAGGGTGAAGGGTGTACTCCCCTATGTGATGAGTTATCCCATTGCTCAGTATGGGTGGAAGCCATTGCTCCCGATGGGATCCTCAATTGAGATGTGATCCCTAATGATATGCTCTCTGATGACAATTAATGATGATATTTCGGGTAGTATCCTACCGATAGAGATTCCAGATAGTAGCCTGATGGATATTGGGTGGTAGCTTGAGCTCCCCTCTGGTAACAAATTCTTCTTCTTTTAGATCTTAGAATGTTTAGCATACAATTAGGAACAATCAAGAGATAAACATGAATAAGCAAAGGATAGATGGAGATGTACAATGATGATTTGTGATGATGAGACACTTGAGATGGACATGGCACGATGAATGCATGACAAAGATGACCTGTTATGATACATGACACTTGGAGATTCCAGAATGACATATTGATCGATGCACATATATTGGTAGGTGGAATTCTCCCTAGTTGAGAGGGAGTGTTAATTTTTTCAATTGCAATAAAATTCCACCTTGGATATCTCAAATGACCGAGATATGGTTGCATTAGGTTCCTCTTTATGAGAGGACCAAAAACAACCTAAGATAGCCCAACTTGGTCAAGCGAAAGTTGAGTTATGAATTATTTTATTCATACATGTATTATGGAATGGGTCGGCCCTAACCACATGAGTAACTACTTAGATCAGTCTCAACCCAAAGTGAACCCTAAGGAAATCCTATAAATAGAAGAGACTTCAAGATCATTTGGACACATATTCTCTTCTCTTTTATCTTGGTTCACACAGGTTCGACGAAAGGAGTTCACTCAAGGGTTTGAAATCACAGGCGAAAGGTTTTCTTTGGGTTAGAGTTTTCTGGATCTTGGACACTGGCACAGAACAAGGCATTTTGGTCCTTGGACATTGGCACATAAGCCTATGAGAGCGACCAAAGACACTTGGACGCTGGCACATAGTCTTATGGGAGCGACTATGGCTTCAAATGCAGATATGGAGGTATTGATCCTTGGTCACTCGCACAGAGTGGTTCTGAGAGTGACTAGTTTGTCCTGGACGCATGCAAAGTAACATCAAGGGAGCGAACAATGGTTTTAGGTGTGTTGTACCCCAGTCGCATGCACAGAGTCTTCCTGAGAGCAACCAAGCAGTCACAGTCTCCC
>APFE030025862.1:0-29616 GCA_000404065.3 Pinus taeda | reverse complement strand
ACAAATATCCTATGGGGGTCACTCACTGGTGGTGGGCAACATCTAGCTTCATTTGGGACATGATCTCTTAGTAGAGTGCACGAACGTACTCAAATGGTGATGTCATGAGAACATCAACAATCTGCTGAGATTACAAACCCAATTACGTTATGGAAAGCCATACTTTCGAGGTTTGAAGGCCCACCTTCAAACATACGACCATAAAAAATGGGCGAGGGCACATAATGGTGGGCTCAGGTGGCGGAGAATGGTGGCATGTCGAGCTATCTAGTGGCTGCAAGGCGTTGTTGGCTGCGACTGAGGACAAATCTAGGAGAAACAAATATCCTACGGGGGTCACCCACTGGTGGTGGGCAACATCTAGCTCCATTTGGGACATGATCTCTTAGTAGAGTGGACGAACGTACTCGAATGGGGAGGTCATGAGAACACCAACAATCTCCTAGGACTACAAACCTATTATTTTCACATCAAAGACTAAACACACGAGGCAACATGACTTTACAACGTCCTATGATCGCCCATGCTTTTGTTAGGCCATAAAATCAGCATAAAATAAAATCTAATTCTAGATGCAATGTTAATATAAATGCACCTAATCTGGCATGATAATATAATATGATGTTAGTTCTAATGCAAAAGCCAATTAGCAATGCATCCTACCTTGACATGCGTATTACATCAAGCAAATGCTAAGTGTAATCATAAAGCCAATGCAATCAACACATCATTAGATCGATGTGAGGACACATGCTTATATGATTACTTGTGTAATAAACCAAATCACATGGAGGGTGATGCAGGTGGGAGGCGAGAAAATATGATATCCATATGATGCAGAAAGGACTTCTGGATGAGAGGAAGCACACCAACTTAGAGGTTCAAAATCTTTCATCCAAGCATAGAATGGAAGAATGAATGACCAAGCTCAAGAACTCCCTATCACGATTATTGTTCATAACGTTATGCTTCGTGGCTGTGATAAGGTCATGATGGGAAGGGAAAATAGACCGAGGAGATGGAGGCACACAACAAACTGGTTGCTTGTTTTGATGGTCACATTGGAAAAGTGAAACTATTGTGTGCTCACAATTCTGAGGGTATGACTGGGAAGAAGGGATACATCTAATGAGTGGATCTTCCTCAACATCATACTCAGGAGGGGGAAAGGGTTTATCAATATTAGTGATGGTATAAGAAAGGGTGAGGCGATAACTCATGGATAATGTAGATATGTCACTGGGATCTTGGAGAAGGCAAGGGAAAGTAAGGCTCTTGTCAGTGTCATCATGGATATCATAAATGGGGCCCAAAAGGTCACTCCATTGCTTCCTCATCTGCTCATCCTGTTGCTTTAGCCTAGAGATTTCCTTGCAAGCCTCCTTTAACTGTATTCTCATCTTGTTAAAAGTATGTTTGCCTTCATCCATCTCTTTCTTTTCTTCTTTGATGGCTTGTTCTTCTTGTAGTTGTAGTTTTCCTTCTTGAATTTGCAGCTTCATTGATGTAGACCTAGTAACCCTGATTACGAGAACCTCTGCCTTCTTAACATTTTATTTGATCACTTTCTCTTTGCCCTTAGACTTGACAACAAGTGTAGTTTTAACCACATGCACATCTTCACTAGGTTGGGTTGTTATTTCTAAAATAGTCTTCTTTAGTTGCCTAATTTCTTGCTGCAACTGTGCAATCATGAAATGAGCCTTCTTTAATTGTTCTTGCAATTCTGCAACTTCCCTTCATCATCAATCACTTCCACTTTTGATATGGTCTACATAGTCTCCAATGTTTGCTCCAAGGGCGACCTTTTGGCAATAGATCTAGTGAGAGATTTCTTAGGGGTAGTTACCTCCTTTGGAGAAAATTGTAGTCTCTTGCCTTTCTTCTTTCCTGTAGACTGCATTTTAGATGAGGGCTTCTTTACTGAGCTTCCAGTTGGTGATTTAATTTCCTTTACAACTATTGAGGGTGTTTCTTTCTTGATCAAGGGAGTAGTTGGGAAATCATCCACTAATTCTGAAGAATCAACAAATGTTTGCTATGATATATTTCTTTACTTCACTCCTCTAAAACCAATGACTTGATTAGGGAAAAATGAAATAGACTAGGCTCCAATTGGCTTTGTTTTCCTTGTACCTTATCAACCATCTTACAGAGACTCCTAAATAGATAAAAGGGTAAGTTCAAAGGGTTCTTAACTTCTTTCTAGTGAAATGCATTAGGAGCCTAAAGTGGTATTGAATCTTGATAGACACGTACAAACCTTCCCTCACATGTGAAGTACCTTTGAATAGCTTGGAGAACCTAATGATATGCTCTCTGATGACAATTAATGATGATATTTCGGGTAGTATCCTACCGATAGAGATTCCAGATAGTAGCCTGATGGATATTGGGTGGTAGCTTGAGCTCCCCTCTGGTAACAAATTCTTCTTCTTTTAGATCTTAGAATGTTTAGCATACAATTAGGAACAATCAAGAGATAAACATGAATAAGCAAAGGATAGATGGAGATGTACAATGATGATTTGTGATGATGAGACACTTGAGATGGACATGGCACGATGAATGCATGACAAAGATGACCTGTTATGATACATGACACTTGGAGATTCCAGAATGACATATTGATCGATGCACATATATTGGTAGGTGGAATTCTCCCTAGTTGAGAGGGAGTGTTAATTTTTTCAATTGCAATAAAATTCCACCTTGGATATCTCAAATGACCGAGATATGGTTGCATTAGGTTCCTCTTTATGAGAGGACCAAAAACAACCTAAGATAGCCCAACTTGGTCAAGCGAAAGTTGAGTTATGAATTATTTTATTCATACATGTATTATGGAATGGGTCGGCCCTAACCACATGAGTAACTACTTAGATCAGTCTCAACCCAAAGTGAACCCTAAGGAAATCCTATAAATAGAAGAGACTTCAAGATCATTTGGACACATATTCTCTTCTCTTTTATCTTGGTTCACACAGGTTCGACGAAAGGAGTTCACTCAAGGGTTTGAAATCACAGGCGAAAGGTTTTCTTTGGGTTAGAGTTTTCTGGATCTTGGACACTGGCACAGAACAAGGCATTTTGGTCCTTGGACATTGGCACATAAGCCTATGAGAGCGACCAAAGACACTTGGACGCTGGCACATAGTCTTATGGGAGCGACTATGGCTTCAAATGCAGATATGGAGGTATTGATCCTTGGTCACTCGCACAGAGTGGTTCTGAGAGTGACTAGTTTGTCCTGGACGCATGCAAAGTAACATCAAGGGAGCGAACAATGGTTTTAGGTGTGTTGTACCCCAGTCGCATGCACAGAGTCTTCCTGAGAGCAACCAAGCAGTCACAGTCTCCCTCACATAGTATCTGAGAGAGAGATCAGGGAGTTTCGATCACACACATACAATTTGGATGAGAGAGATCCAAGTTCAGATCTAGGGTTTGACACCTTAACTTTAGTGATCTAGTAGATCTAGGTTTCTCTTTACTGTTATACAAATCTGTAGATCTATAGATCCGATTTGTTAGTTTCTACTGCAAAGATATGTATTGGGATCATTGACAGTGACAACAGTGCTTAACAATGTTCGACATAGTGACACCAATATACAACAATTGGCATTAGTTTGTGACAACAAATTACAACAATCAGTATGAGGGTCTTGATTCCTAGCATGATTAGATCTGTTTCATGGATATCATTTTTGTTTTTCTACATAGATAAAGTTATGGATAATTGTACTCTCTTTTGCTGCATCATTTGATGACAATATAAGAAGAAGAAGATTTGCAAGGGTTTTCCCCATAGTGGGTTTTTCCTTGGCCTTAGACCAATCTTGGTGTCTCTATATGTGTGCATGTTTTCTTCTACTATTCCTTTTATATTCCGTTGCATTGATGATGATGGTGATGTTATTTCTTTCTATGTAATTGTGTATGATGATGTATAATGGTGTAGATATGAATAATGTAATGACGATATGGGGTGAACTTAATGTATTAATGATGAAATGCAATTATCATAGCAAAAAACAATGTCACCCTATGAAAAATTAACAAATCTTGACCAGGACATGCCTAGTAGACAACAAAAAGTTCTTCGAACATATGGTAAACATGAAAGCTACAGGTCATGAATGCATATTTGATCATAAACTTCTGAATTTCATCTAAGAATCACCAAGAAGGTTCCAAGCCCTCTCTAACTAGCTGCAACAACACTTGTTAGTCCATGCATTCATCACCCATCCAATAACTTAACAAATCATGAACAAGAGCCATAACTAGAGAACATTATATAACTAGGTATATAAACAAGATATAACCATAATATACATAATAACAAATCAACCATATTGTCAACGTGATAACCTGTACAAGTGCTTATAGGTCGTAATAGGAAAATATATCATATTAACGAAAATTCCAACCAAGTAAGGGAATTCCACGTACCAACCAACCATAGATTGGGCTGAACCAAATCTCTCTTTTAACCAATCACCCTCGTGCCATATTCCAAGAATTAATGTGGGATAATAAGGGTTAAACCAAAGCAAAATCAACTAGGGCTTCTAGAGGCAAAACCACCTCAACCCTCAACCACAATGATCTCACCTATATGATCCAAAATCACTAACATCAACCAAATTGGTCTCTACCCAAACTGCCTAGGGCTCCGAGAACTAGTAATTCAACCCACAATTAAATCAAGGCTCCAAAGCATTTGTTCCAACCCATGGTTCTAGGGACTAGTAATTCAACCCATAAGGCTTGAGAGTGTTTGTCCCAACCCGTAGGCTCCAAGAACTAGTAACTCAACCCAAGTTGTTCCAGAGCTTTAGAACAATTGTTCCAACCCAAAACCATAGGGAACTTGAGAACCAATTAGAAAAACAAGTGGGAAACCCACAACACCATGGCTATCTAGGAAATGGAAAGGAAAGGCTGAAACCACAATCAATCCAGGAAAATCTCCATGCCAATGGTAACAATTCACCAAGGAACCACATGCATATACCATGCAGCAAAAATCAGCAAGGAGATCACACATGTGACATGTTACCTTCAAAGTAAACCCACTATAGCTACTGATCCAACTGTCTCCTTGCACTTCGTTTCTTGCTTTCTCTAATCCAAGTGAATGCTAGAATGCTCCAAGAATGCTATAAGTGTGTAAGAGTATGAGAGAGAGAATGAAAGGAGAGTTCCACTCAAAACTGTCAAAAGGCTAGCAACTGATTTTGTGATGTCTTTTTATTATTGTTGTCTCCTTTTTTCTTTATTTTCCTTCATTTTTCCTCTAATTTCCCTTGCAAGAAAATTTGTGTCTCTTCACCTTCCTTTTCTCCTATTTTCCTTTATTTTCATAATTAAATGCCAATTATTGCCTCTTTTCCTTTTCCAATGCCTCTACCAATTTCCATAGCCATTAATTAATCCACAAGTGATGCCCACTAAAGTGTTTTCAAAACGTTCAGCTTGGAATATGTGTCCCATGACCTTGGTCTTATTTATTTACATGGAAAATCAATCAGGGCTGTTACAATTTGGCGCTGAGTCACATAAATGGATATGTCATTCAATTCCCACTTCCCTTTAGGATTAATCTACTCTTAAAGCTATCGTGGAAGCAATTATTTACTCACCATCTCCTCCTCCTACATTGTCTTAGTCTCCACACTCATCCTCCTTATTTTTAGAGCTTGTCTGCTCCAATATAGTAGGTCCCCTTAAGTTGTTTGTGGCCAAAGTAATCACGAGAAAACACAATGTGGAAAGACCCTTGACCTGGAGAAACGTCACATGGAAATAACAAAATAGATGGAGTTAGCCTCATTTTTTTTGAATTAGATATGTTATCTACACAAATGGATACCATGTTGGAGATAATGCCTAACCAAAGGAATTAGATGCAAAATATTTGCGAGGTAATTAACAGGGTAGATTCAAGGCTGACTTTGGTCCATGCATCTCAGTGAGGAGGATACTAAGCTACCCAAGTTCAAATTTATCTTCCAACTCAATCAAATCAGTGGCTCCTAGACTTCCAAGTCTAAACAACTTAGTTCCTTTTGACAATATGATTGTTCTTGATGACTAGTTTTCAAGTTTTAGTTCCAAGATTTGGCTACGCTAGCCAAATGTTGTAGGTTTTTAGCAATTTTCTAAAAACAACACACCTTAGAATTCTCTGGATATATTCAATATAATTTTGGTGTAGAAGGGAAGATATATTTAGGATCTTTGTGAATTATCTAAGAGAAGTTTGTCCTCCAAAATTTGAATGTAATACACTAAACTCAGTGCACAATATTTCATATATATATATAGAGAGAGAAGTTTGTCCTCCAAAATTTGAATGTAATACACTAAGCTCAGTGCACAATATTTCATATATATATATATATATATATTATATATATATATATATATATATATATATATATATATATTATATAATGTAGTTAAATAATGAATCCATACAGGTGAGGATAGTTTTTAGATAGAGGAGGAATGACCTGTTATAGAGTTTTAGTGAACCCAACGTTTCAGACTACCAAGTAAGTCCATCATAAGGGGATGCGTCAATAGATATTCTTCAGATCTTGAAATGTGTATAATGAAGATCTAGAAATCAAGTTTTTAAAATTGTTTTAGCATACACAAGAAAGTAGAGGTCGGGAAAGTAGGCATACACACTTTACAACCAATTAACCATTATATTAATAGTCCATGCATCACTTCTTTTGTGGTTGCTTCCATTAACATAAGAATCATGATATATTTGGTTTTATATGTGATCATAGACTAATTCTCTCAACCAATGCGAGATAGTAGGTGTATTAGATAGATTGGTATTTATGTCATAGAAAGGAAAGATGATACCACCTTTTATATAACTTCTCTAATTGTGTTGTTAGATAGAACAAAATTTAGTATGACCTTTGCTTTTAAAGTGAAATCAACAATAGTTGTTTTACTTTAGGTTTTCTTGAAAGACTTGGGCATTTCTCTCTTGTTTTAGTTTCAAGATGTTCCATCTAAGATGAAGTTTTTTTTACAAGTTTGTATTATTGACTTCATTACATGATATGAGATTTGATGAACTAAAATTCAATAAACAAATTGATCTTATGATAAAAATAGCTTGATTTGATGCTTTTTAAACTCATTGGATCTAAGATATTAATACACTATGTTATTATTTTTATGAAACTTGGGGCTTACCTTTTTATTACCAGAACATTGTTTCATGTTTTTATATTATTACACTAGCATTGTTGCCTCGATAATTATAATTATAGTCTTTGTAAGAAGAGATATATTTTCCACACACTTGAATCTTCTATACATGTGACCAAATACAACTATTAACACTCTTAGTATTTGGAGGTTAAATATTTTTTGCAGCTTCTTAGCCTAGATTTTAGTAATATTTCATTATCTTGTATATCTGTTCTTGACCTCAAAATAACTAAAAAGAGAACTTAAAACCTAACTGTGGATAAGACTTTAGGCTATCCTGTAAATATTAAGCAATGAAATGATAGGTGGAAATAAATTCCGAGTGATCTTGCGGATATAATGAAGGCTTATGGCCAACTCCAAAGGATAAGAACCCTCTTTTCTATGTGGGCATTGTCTTGATCATTGCTTAACATGACACTCTACACTGCCCAATTATCTAATTCATTTTATCTTAAATCTCTAGTTGAGTAGCATACATTGTCTTTATGACAATTTTATTTTTTTGGTTTGAGGGCCGGGGGGTGCACATGTGTGGAGAAAATTATGATAGGTTGACGAGATAGTTAGATATCATGTCTTTACAACACCTGTATAAAATGAGAATAAATTTTCATTTATATTAATAGAAAAGTTGAAAATTTTATTCTTTACCAAAATATCAAGAAGGTTTAAAATGCATCTACGCTATGCTAGGATTTTACTATGATTTTTGCTATATCTTAAAGTTAAATCATTATTATTTTATCTATATCCATTTTGAGAAAGATTAAAATGATTAGATCATCTATTTTAACTAACTTAAAGATACTCTCTAATAGCTTTTGTGTTCATTTTGGTTGATTTGGGCTTTATTCTTACCAACTAAAGGTATATATTTATCAACACATAACTCATGATTAATTGTATATGTAAGATACATAACAAGGAGACCAATATAGAAAAAAGCTTCATTTTCTTCTATTTGATTTATTGTGTGAATTGTGGTATATTTTACTACCAATCTCAAAATCCACACACTTTAACATCATAGATTGTTTGGTAAAGTTAGAGGTATATTGTTCTTTCCATTAGAGAGCTTATTGAATTTTTAATGCAATCATTACATATCCCTAATCAAATGTCATGAAGAATTGATTGTCCTACCATATATCCAACCAAAGTAAAAAAAACACAGACCTTTTAAAATTTACAAACTTAACACTTGGGGTGAAATCCCTTCACTCCAACATACAAGTTTCATTTGGAATATTATTCACTTTAGTGTATTTCTTATTTCTTCTTAACTTCAATTATTAAAAGAATGCATTCATTAATATTTCTTTATACATATTTACCCAAGTTTAATGTTGCATATTTTCTTTTAACTATTTTTTTGAAATTCACAAATTAAATTTGACTACACGCGCACACACACACATACGCACACACACATACACATTGTAAGTAAGTTCTATTTACATTAACATAGTAAAAAAAGATTACATCAATGGCTTTATGTGGCCTACCAAAAAAGGAAGCCATCGTGCAAAGGACTTCTAAAATACCAAGCATGTTTTATCAGAGTTTTCATTTCTAAACTTGATAATTGATAGAGGTTCGAAATCTCCTAAAACACCAAACAATAGCTAGAGGCCATAAATGCTAACAAAAAATTAACACAAGGGGATATGAATAAAAATAATGATAAAATAGGAATGCCATAGATGAAAGCAACCAAGAAAATTATAAGTCTTTGCTTAAGGAGCTCATAGGGTTGGGTGCCCAAGTATTAAAGACAACGATGTTGATGGTGAATTCAACATCCTCTTTGATGATGATTAGCTTAGCGAAGGTGCCCAAATAATGTTGAGCACAATATTTTCCTTTGGAATACTTGCATACCACCTCAATTCTGATGCCAAGGACCAACCTATAGACAACTTAAAATTTGGCCTTGAATAACATAAACATGTCCAACAACTCCTTGCACTTTACTCCCTGCTTCTTTAGCACTTGGAACACGAGGTCCTTGTTTAACCAAAATTGCTCAGTAGTCTCAAAAAAGCTTGAAGTTTCTTCTCCTAGAGAAACTAGAGTCAAAGAACTAGCCCTCAAAATCCTTTTCTATCTAGTCATTTACTACTAGCTTCCTCTTTCATGGAACAATATCCTACATGGTACCAACCCTATTTTTTTATTATGTTTATATAGAATTTCACATGGAATGTTCACTTGGTCCATTTGGTTGCCCTATAATTTCTCATAATAGTAGGGGTGGTGAACTTATTGGAGCCTAGACCCTTCAAGTCAACATAACCCTCCATGTCACCCAAGAGTCCAAAAATGCTACCTTGACCATGAATGAGATCCCACATAGATCCTTGACCCCAGCTAAGACCAAAGGAAGAGGACACTAACAAACACACATAGACGACCAAATTTCCCACCTCACCTTATAACCAAGTTGAAACTAACCCACTACGAGTCCTTTGTAAAGATCCTAAAACCCCAAGTCCATGTGAGTATGAATGTCCACCTTAACACAATAACAGTTAAATCCCTTACCTAATCAACCACATGGAGGAGACATCACCATTATTAGATAAGAACCTCAGATAGTCTTATCCATCACGCCCTAGAAACCCTTGAAACAACTATAGTAAGAATTCCCCACATGACTAGATGAAACAATCTCCAAAACCCATCAAAGACCGAGTGGCATTAGATTCCTCCTTTGTTAAACTAACCAACCTCTATACCATAATAACATGTGAAGCCTCTCCCATTGTCAGACCTCTCCCATTGTCATGATAACTTAAGTAACCATTAGTACAAATACACTACCATAACCAAAAATGCTCCAAAAAAAAGCCATCGACCCACACACATTACCATGACCAAAATGCTCCAAACAAACTATTAACCCATACAATATACTATCATCCTTGCTCCAACCAACCTCTCTCCTTTACATCAAGTGCAATGAAACCAAATTACACTTTCATACCAAGTTTATCATATTACTTATTAACATTAAAAAAAAAAAAAACCATATAACTCATCACTCCATCTAAAATGAATAATATATCAAAATAACTGATTTTTTTAAAATGTGATTATTCAAGTGTCTTTTCAATGCTAGATTTTTCTATATCCTAATGTTGCTACAAAGCTCGATTCCCGCTTTCTTTCATTATTGTGTTATCATTGACCATATCACCATTTTCATTTGTTTTTCATAATTTTCCTTTTATAATATATTCCTTTATCACATGATTTGACGGGGTCGTTATTAAAGCACAGGTGGGGAATACCGTATGTTTAGAATGCCTTGGATTGCATGTTTGTATCAACATATGCTTGAGTGGCGTGAGAGCGAGAGCGCATAAAACCTGCAAAAAGGTGGTGCATCTTCTCAGTAACCCACGCGGAAAAGGAAAGGATCGTGGTTAGCCTCGTCAATAATAGTTTACGTCAAAAATTCGAACGGGATTTTGTTGTAGGTTCTTTTATCCATAAACGGAAGCAAGTTTTAGGGTATTTATTCGGAAAGTTTATTTAATTAATTATTAATGGGAAATGATTAACAAAAAAATATTCAAAAAATTTAGTTAATTTTGTAAAGTTGGCTTAAAAAAACTCATTTTTAAAAGGAGATTTATCAAATAATTAGAAGAAATCTTATAATTGGATCTTCCATCTTTAAAAACAAGGAGAAAAACCCTTATTTTTGTCTAAGAGAGCTTTGAGTTGGAAGTTCACAAGTCTTTCGCCTTACAGGGACTATAAGAACGTGTGTAAAAGAAAATTGAATCTCAAGATACAAAACTAGGTTTCAGTGTTGTGTTTAAGTAAAGCCTATTTTTTAATTTATTTTATCTTAATAAGTAAGCATTTTAATTTATTTTATCTTAATTAGTAAGCATGTGATTTGATCTTTTGATTTGGATCTCACTAATTGAATTTATTAACCCAATCTCTTGATTTTAACCTAGAAAAAAAAAGATTACAACAAGCCTTATTTGGGTCAAGTTGACCCTCCCTCCTCTAATATTCTAGGATGAAAGTTGCCTAAAAGAAATTGAGAATAAGTTGAAAATGAGTAGGGATGACTGATTGATAAAGTAGAGTATAACAAAATATGTTTTCATGTGCATAAATATGCATGTAAGTGGACCTAGAAAAGGGTCTTCCATAAGCATTGTAAAACAATTTAGAGGGATGGGCCACTTGAAAGCTCTAAATTATAAGCAACTTCCCTTCAAATGCAACTTATGTAATGTATATAGGAATTTTGCTAAAATTTGCCCAGAGTCTTAGGTAGAATAGCCTCCTCTAATTTCAATGGTGATATAAATTTATGGCGATTTAGAGTTGGCATAGAAGTCCATAGTGCAAAGAATCTTGGCAAAAGTCACCTCAAAGAAAGACCACCCAAAAAAGAACACTAACAATTTTGAAGCATTAGAAAATATGGAAGACAAGATGAAGGAAACTAAAAAGATATATAAAAAATAGAACAAATTTGAAATAGTTATGAATGAAAAAAGTGACGAACATTCATATTCCCATGTTGAACTAGAGAATTTTATTCTAATTTGAATGTAAGGCAAAGTAGTGGAGGAAGAAGATGCAAAAGAAGAGGAACCAACAGAAGATTCATAGGAAGTAAATGGGGATGAGATGAAAGCAAAAATGGAAGAATAGAGAGTAGGGGAACAAGTTCCTCTTGCTAAATCCTTAATGCAACTTCTTGTCACCGTAGTGTCTCATCCTCTTTTGTTTGAGAAATCGGAGCCATTGTCTTTCATCATAACATTAAAATAAGGCCATCACCCCTCCCCACAACTCATTCAAGGAAGGAAATCCCTGCTAAATCAAGCAGGGACTATAGAGAAAAAGAGGCGGAATCAACAATCTTCTTAGGTACTTAATCAACAATGGACTTTGTCTTATTTAGTGGAGGTGGAGGGAAGAAGGTGGGGAGAAGGGGGGAAGGGGAAGGGATTATCTGGGGGTGGTTGGAGGGGGTTATCCCTTTAAAGAAGGTAATTATGTTTATGAGAGATTTTTCGGCGTAAATCACAAGATCTATCATTTGTCGACGCGTTTCGAACTAGCGAGTGTGGTTCATGGTCATGACAAGTTGAAGAACCAGATCCAGCTTTGCATGTTAAATAGCTTTGGTAGAGTCTGCAATGGCTAGCTAGGCTAATGGCTAAAATGGACTAGGGTCCTAACCTTGAAAATAAATATATAAATAATTTAATTTAATAGGAAGTTAGTTGTAATAAGGGACTAAATAAATAAATAAATAAATAAATTTAATTGGTTGTTAAAAAGGATTAACAATTAAATAAATACATAGAAACTATAACTATTAGAATAGAATGTATAATTAACTATAAATAGAGTCATTAATAAATTAATAAATACATAGCAAAAATAAATAAGGAATAAAACCCGTGAAAAACTATATAAAGAGTTAAAAAAAATAACATAAATAAATAAATACATAAATAAAAATGAATAAATAAAAACCTTAAAAAAATAAATAAATAAATATTAGGTTTAAAAAGAAAATTATAAATTACAGACACAATCCGAAAAGGGAAGGAGGGGAGGGGAAGGAGGAGGGCGGAGAGGAAGAAAGCGACTAGGAAGAGAGAGCTGGGACCCAACATCTACTGATTTTCCAACCATCCTCTCTATTGAGATTGCTCGACCTCTTTTCAATTTCCAGAGCTTCCCTAAATTTCCGATGATGGAACTGAGAAACCGTAGCAATGATACTAGCTTCTTCAATACAAACATGATGATTGGTTTTTTCCGCATGCTCACCTAAAGCTGAAGACTTTGATCTCCTATGCTTAAGGTCAGCTGCATGTTCACTAATCCTTTGATTGATGGAGTGACCCGTCTCACCAATATAGGGGGTCCCACAAGAACAAGGGATAATATTTACCCCTTTCATATCTTTAGGGTTGATAGGATCCTTTGCTGATTTGAGGGACATACGAATGGTGTTAAGGGGCCTAAAGGTTACAGGGATACTATGCATTTTAAGAATCCTTGCAATCTTATCAGTGGTCCCCTGCACAAATGGAAGATGGACACCTGGAATACGCTCCTTCAGTTCCCTTTTAGTAAGAGAATTCCTGGCAGCTCTTATGAAAGCCTTCTGTCCCATGTATCTACTATAGCCATTCCCAACAAAGACATCAAGGAGATGGGATTTTTCTTTCTCAAAGCTCTTTTTATTCGAGATCCTTAGGGCCCTGGTAGCAAGGGTATTGAGAACCCTCATCTTCTGAGCAGGGAAATGGTGGGAACTGGCATGAAGATACTGCTCCGTATGCGTTTTCTTTCAAAAAACTTGGTGGGAGAGAGAACCATCACTATTGTTAGAAATAAGAATATCAAGGAAAGGTAGGCATCCATCAACTTCCTGCTCTCTAGTGAACTTAATGGCTGAGGATTGACTGTTGAGATGATCGAAGAAGAGATCTAATTCCTCTTGGCCATGAGACCAGATAACATTGGTGTCATCCACATACCTTTTCCAAAGCTTAGGCAAGAGACAGGATGAGGTAAGAGCCTTGGACTCAAAATCTTCCATAAACAGATTAGCAACAACATGGGATAAGGGTGAGCCCATTACAACCCCACATGTTTGCTCAAAGAACTCTCCCTCAAAAGAGAAGAAGGTGGAAGTGAGGCAGATCTCAACTAACCGAGCCGTATCAGGATCTGTAAGGCAGTTGATAACCTCCAAGGCCTCACCAATAGGGATGCAAGTGTACAGAGAAACAACATCAAAACTAACAAGAATATCCCTAGGGTCAAGCTTAATGTCCTTGAGTTCATTAATAAAGGAACATAGTCTTTTACGAAGGACTCCATATGACCAACTAAGGGCTTAAGCCTTAACGCAAGGAACTTAGCAAGAAGGTAGGTAGGACCTCCAATGGTGTTGATAATAGGCCTACTAAAATTAGTTTTTTATTAATAGGCACTTACGTAACTATTTACTAAGTGTTTAATTGTTAGTATTTGTTTTAATGAGGAATAAAATCTCGTGAGCTATCCCCTTGATCTAATTCCTCCATCTTAATTCCAATTTCTTAAAAACATCTTTTCCCATATAGTTAGTTGGCCCTCAATTGAGAGAAGTATTTCTCTTTCCTTCAATCGAGATAGGTTAGATTAATTGCATCTTAGATTAGATCTTGCATGTGTTATCATAGCTTTTTCATTCTAGAAGTCCTATTTTTAAGAGACAAAACCTTAGAGTGGCTAG
The DNA here is from genome assembly GCA_000404065.3 of Pinus taeda. Lineage (NCBI taxonomy): Eukaryota > Viridiplantae > Streptophyta > Pinopsida > Pinales > Pinaceae > Pinus > Pinus taeda. The sequence goes on along the minus strand of APFE030025862.1, from coordinate 15,083 downwards.
GCTGTGACATTAAAGCAGCTTAAGGGTCATTCTCTTGCCTGATCAGGAGTATAATCAATCCAATGTCCCTGCATATTGGTAACTAAAGAGACACTTTAAACCAATAGAAATATGGAAAAGGTAATTGGACCTAGTTGAACCAGTTAGAACCACCATCTCAATAGAAAGGGAGCTTCTTTAAGTTCTTGACCGAGTGGTTTCCCTCAAAATGTTGAAAGGACCATTTTCCTCGATCAACATGTTTGGCGCTAGAAGGAGGGTCTGAAGCTCGTTACTTGTTTTAATTATATTTTATCAAATTTTAACTAATCATGGATCCTATATCCATTCCTACACTTGGTCATGTGTTTAGTTCACCTAAGCCTACACGAGGCATGCCCAAGAAGCAGATTGAGTCCTTGTCAAATTTAAAATTCGATGGTGAGAGTAGCATTTATGCGTTAGATCATATTTCTGATTTTGTTAATAAATGTCAATATTTTAATATAATCCCTAATAACGAAATTTGTAGGCTTTTCACTCTCACATTAAAAGGATGAATCCGCAAATGTTTCAAGGTGTTTCTCGTGAAATCGATTCACTCATGGAACCATTTATGTAGATTTTCCTGAAAGTGCATCAAAATTACAGTTTTGATAATTTGTGTTTAGAGTTAGAAAATCTTACCATATACAATAATGAATCTTTAGATGAGTTTTCAAATAGATTTTGGTTTCTTTGTTATAGATTTCGTTTAAATGATTTACCTTCAAATGATGATTTAATTGAACATTTTACTTCTCTTGTCTCTTCTAAATTTGAAGATAACAAATCAATTAACGAAGAACAAGACACAACTAAGCTTGAATCAACAAATGATTTTATTGAACACGAAACTGAAATTGTAATTGAATCAATTTCTAATCATGAATGTGATCAATCAATAGGTTCAATAGACTCTGATTTACCAAAATATTTAGATAATATAAATTTCAATTTATCATATCTTAAGGCAAAGTTAGAAATTTCAAAACATGTAACTATAATTGAAAGAATGTCTTTAAACCTGAATTATAATATGACGAGTTATATAAATGAATCATTTTAACCTTCATTATACTCTAGCAAACATTATTTCCTTTATCCTTATGTCTTTTTATATAAGGAAATAGTAAATGAGGATTAACTTAATCTTTCATTCGATAATTTCCCTAGTCCTTGTTCTAAAAATTATGCATCTATCACTCATTTGGATGATAATTATTTTCAAAACCCTCTTCTTTTATATTTTCTGATTCTGTTAGTTCAGATCATACATTTGATTATTAGGAGAAAGAGGTGATTTTTAATGATTACTAGGATGATGATTTTGAAGAATTACATCCTATACAAAGTATTATATTTTTAAAAAGTGATTCATCTCTTGTAGATTCACATACATTGATTTTACTTTCTCTTTCTAAATATAAATGAAATTTTAACAATTTTGATGATTTAGCTTTGAGAGAAACTTGCATTTATAATTTTTTGATGGAATGTCCTTTTAGTGGCAATTCATTAACTACATTTCATATTAAGTTTCAACTTTTCCTTGTAAAATTATCTTGTAATTTTAATGTTCATAATGATTTGTTTGTTTTTGTATTCTTTCATTTTTTTTTGTTTTCTCATTCTTTTTGCAAGAATGTTCAATCTTTTAGTATTGAACATACTCGAGATCTATTAACTAAAAATGATGAATTGTTTTTTCATAACCCTAAATATCAAAAGTAATTTCATTTACAATTTAACTTGATATTCAGAAGTTCATATCAATCATCTCATCGCCATTCAAAGCTTACTCTCAAGAATGTTCCTTTAAGACAAGCCTTGACATCATCCCCTTTGGGTATTTTAGGCTCTCTAACAAAAATCTATAATTTGTAATATGTAAAAATGCATCAAATAATGATATACAAAAAGGTTGTGTACATAAAAAAAACCATTTAATATTCCAACTTCAAGGTTCAATAATCATACTAAAAAGTTGTATACATAAAAAAACCATTGCCAACTTCAAAGCTCAATAGTCAAACCAAGTGGCAGGGAATGCTAGCTATGTGACCTTGTTTATTTCGTTTAGAGTAAGTAAATTTATATTTATATTATTACTATTAGATTTGAGTGAGAAAGATAGGTTTCTAGTAAATTATCTCCTCGACATATTTTCTAGATGTAAAAGGATCAAGGATAAGAGGCAGATGTTTAAGAAGATGTCTAAATAAAATATGCTTTCTAGGATCCCAATTTGCAGGACATAGGTTGGTTCATAATTTATCTCTAAATTATAGTGATAATAAAGGTGATGTTTATAATGTAGAGACTTTTCAAATATTATTGGGTTTGTGTGAGGACAAGACCATCACATTTTTTGTTCAGTTGCAAGAACTTGTTGCTTCCATTAAATGAAGACTACAAATTGGGGTTGTGGTGGGGATGAGATTCGATGGTGTAATAGTGCCTTGTATATGTAGATAAGGAATTAGACAACAAAAAATGTTTTTGTCTTACAACATATTAGCGATTCAATGTTTTCCTTAGTAGTTCATCTTTGTGGAGGATAGTGTAAGGATATACCTTTGTCAACTAAAGACCATTCTTTTAAGGATACACTCAATATCAAGGATTTTGCAATTGTGGGATTTAATCCACCTAATGTGCATATCATGGAAAAACTAAAGAAGGTTCCAATACTTGAGGTAATAGAGGAATATACTTTTTATTTCCTCATACCATGAATCCAAGGTTGTAATTTGACAGTCTTAGGGTTTATTGTATCCTACATCAAATTTATATCATTGGCTCTATCTGAACTAGATAAAGGATTATGAAGTATATCTTGTTTGTAGTGTTTTGTATTATCAATTTCATAATATTTCTAATTATTAGAAAGGTTTTGAGTGCCCAACTTATGGGGAATATCAAGCCTTTTTTTGACCTTTTGGTTCCAAAATTTAATGCATCCAATATGTATATAACCAAAATGCATGTTTGGGTACCCCTCCCAATCAACGAATGCACATTTGGAAGTTTATTTTTTTCTTTGAAAACATTGGAAATACCTTTCGGAAATGGTATATATATATATATATATATATATCTTAAACATAAAATAAAATGCGATTCAGATTGTGAAATATAGCATTCAAGTGTTTGATTTGTCAACAAGTATGACATTTGAATGATAGATGGCCTAAAAAATGAGTTGATCTTAAAACATAAAAGGAATAGAAATTAATACCCAAAGTATGACTATCATTTGAGAAACAATTTTCTGATGATGAAGAGGAATTGAGTGAGAAAAATTAGAGTATTATAGATTTGGATAAGGTTATCAACAAGCACCACAAGTGCAGGATGAGGAAACAATATTCTTCATGGTCAAAAGAGAAGACATGGATGCCTCAAGGGTGGTACTTGTTGGGTGAAATATTTGAGGATATTTGAGGTATCATTTTCCCCATTTTTGGCCATTTTCCCTCATTGAACCTACAATTTCCTCAATACAATGTCACTCCCTCTAATAGACCTTTTCCTTTGACATATTATTATGTTATTTTCTACTAAGTATTGAATGAAGCAATGATTTCTTTGGGATGACTAATCATGGTATCTTTGGAAGATTTATTTTGTATGTTTTCTTTCAGGTGTTGCCATAACTACTAATGGCCATGGGTGAATAGTTGTTACTGTTACGTGGTGTGAGTTGTTGTTACTTGCTGTTACACTTTGGTTTTTCCATTTCCTATTGTTACATCATGAAGCTGTTGTTACACTATGAATTGTCAAGACTGTAGCTCTCATTTTCAAATATAGTTGTCAAGGACTACATGAAGTAATTCCACGTGGACAATTAAGAATATCTGAGCAATTACAATTGCATCTAAACAAGAGTGATGTAACCATAACAAATCTTTATTAAAATAAGTTTGTAATAATTTCTATGTTTTTATTATTTATGTTAGCTTAATCAGCATAAGAATCATAGATTCTCGTGACTGATTCATTTCCCTAATTTTAGCGCTCTGTAAAGACTTTATAAAAGGAGCTTAGTATCATGAGAAGAGGATGACGACAAACCATAAATAGTACCACCATTTCGATCAAGTACTCTTTAACTATTTTAATACAAGCATATATTTGGTGACGTTACTGCAATTTTTGTGTTGAATTCTTAATTAGTTTTCATTTTACTCTTACACCCTACTAGGGAGGAAGGGCCCTCCTCTTTAGCGGGTATTGCAGTGTTAATAGGATATTTATTTTTATGTGTTAGTGTGGATTTCATATTACTATTGCACACTTTCATTGTGGGATATATACACTTTTGCTTTTAGATTTATTGTGTGTTGTTACATAGGATAATCAATTCTATGTTATTCAATCGTTGTTATATATTTTGTTGATAGTGTATGATGCACCTATATTTATTTTGAAGTTTTTTTGAAGTGTGGATTATTTCATTTCCGAGTGTGTTTCATTCATGCAGTGTGCTTTTAATTCTTACAAGTGTGTATTTCCATTATGCAAGTGTACTTTAATTTCTACAAGTATGTTCAACGACAGCTTTTCTGTTTTACCTGGATGTTACATGTACTAGCCCAAATAGTACAAACGTCTTTGAAAAAAACCTACTCTGATTGATAATTAATGACTTTGGTTTAGTTACTTTAGGAGTAATAAAACTGCACAAACATTTTGGTGCCGTTGTTGGGGAGGGCTGTCAATGATACAGTCGGCCAAATATTTCTTTTGAATTTCCTTTTAATAGTGTCTCTAATTTTACAAGCGCTGGGTGGTAAGACAAGAGGTAAGAACCTACGAATCACACTAACATATCTAAGCAGGCTCACCATTGTAATAATTAGGACACTTAGGATGTAGTTAGCCAATAGTTTCTTTTGAATTTTCTTTTGATAGAGTCTCTCTAATTTTACAGGCGCTCAGCGGTAAGACAAGAGGTAAGAACCTGCACATCGCTCTAACGTACCTAAGCGAGCTCACCACTGTAATAATTAGAAACTTAAGGTGTGAAAATAATTACACATTGGGTCCATGTGTAGAATGTATGAGTGAAGAGGAATCAAGCCATAGGAAACCTAATAAATATACAAGAAAAAGTGGTCGAAAAAGGAATAATAAAAGTATTGATCAAGGGAGAGTAACATTTATCCAAGAATTGATCTCAAAAGCAGAAAAAGAGTAGTCAACACCACATAGGGACATGAGAAAAACAAGCCCATATAAATCAACTACTTCTACATTAAAATTAGGAGTATCTGGTTCCTCTATTTTAGGACCCCATTTTCGTGAAACTAGCCTACAAAATCCCAAATTTGTAAACTCAACTCATGAACAATAAGGAGAAACTAGTGGCCAGGATTTTGGATTATAAGGACAAGGGGAAACCAGTGGGAAATATCAGGGACAAGAATTGGAAGAACATTATTTCACTTTCCAATACCTAGACTTAGGTAGTGCAGTAAAATAGCTAACCCTAGAACAATCTGAGCAATTATCACAAGAATCCCTATCTACAGAACATTCAGCCAAGCAATCTTTAGAAGGATACTTAACAGAGAAATAATTAGGAAAATTTCCAATGGGGGATAACAACATCAATAAAAGGATAGAGGCCACTATTACCACTTTCTAATTTCCAATAAGTGATACAAGGGGAGAAGGCCCCATGAAAAATATCCCTCTATCAGCCTTCCATCTTTCTAGGGATTGACTGTATAAGATCCTGATACTTTTTAGCTTGAGTTTAATGTTTTGTGCAGAAGTTATGACTACACTTTAGATGCTCAAAAACTAAAACTATTTCTTGCCACTTTGAAAGGAGCATCATTAAGATGGTTTATGGGACTAGGTTCTGCCACTTTCCAAACATGGGGAGATATGAATATTACGTTTCTTGAAAAATACCAAGGCAATTAACGAACTAGAGATTTAAGGGAGGAGATATTCATAATGATACAAAAGGAATAAGAGAACTTGGAAGATTACGTGTAACAGTTCCATTATAATCTACAAAGGTCCAAACATAGTGATCTAGATCCAGAGATTTGAAAGTAATATTGATTCAAGGGATGAGAGATGTTTTCCTTGACATGTTGAACCTATTAAGAAAACAAGATATATCTCAGGAGCCTTATTATGATATGATAAAACTTCTCTTTAGGTGTTCCTGAGGATTGTCATGAGGGAGAAACATGGCACAAAATGCCTCTGTTAAAATGCAGAAATCTGCAAATGGAGGTGTGACCAGAGCTGATATTGGAAACCTATTTGAGAATCTTAGGATCGATATTCTTAGTACCTTATCTGTCCAATTGATGATAGCATAAGTGAAAAATACACATGATGAAGCTGATAAGGCCTGGGTCAACAACATAAACTTGTGCAACCTTTGTGACCTAGATAATTCTATAGGATACTATCCAAAGCTCCCAAGACTGAAGGTAGCACTCAAGGTATCAAGTGAGGTTCTGTCTTCTTACTTTATTGGGTCTAAGAATCCTTGGCAACCATGACTACCAGGTATGTCTCAAGATTTTTCTTTCAATCTGTGGAATAATGTATATAATACTCAATAATTTCCATGACACTATCCCACTTCCTTTCCATATCAATTTCCTTCACCATGGAATCAATGGTATCCTTCTCCACCTTTTTACTATCCTCCATCTCATCCATAGTCTTGGCCTCAAAATTGGAGGGGAAAATCTTTAGGCCCAGTCCCTCCTTCGTTACCAGTGCAACAATAATTGCAACTTCCACCTCTCTCATCATTTGCTACCACTCCTCCCATATGTCCCTAATTACATGGACAATCTAACCCTAACCCAAATAATAAGGCAGCTCAGAATATAGAATCCTTCACTTCTTTCCAAACTTACTACATTACCCCTGCTGAATGCAATGAGATCCACCTTCGATAAGGAAAAGTAGTAAACTCAAAAACCTCCCCTGTCATTACTGAAGAAGAATATGAATCACCTAGGGATGATCCTATGGATTTTGATGCAACTGCTACACCTATAACAACTCTGATTCAAATAATGCTTACACATCTGTAACAACCTATCCAACTGCTATAGTGAAAAAGGACCCTCTATATCCGAAAATATTATTTGAAACTAGGATAATTCCACAACCCGAATCTGATTTTCTCAAGGAGTTAAAGAATCTTCACATAAGGATTCCCTTGCTGCAAGTCATTAAGGATGTCCCCATCTATGTGAAAATAGTAAGAGATCGTTTTTTTAAGAAACCTGTAAGGAAGCGCAAAATATCTTGTTACCATCCATGTGGTGGGAAAATTGTCTAAACTAATGACTAGTCAACCTCTTTTGGATAAATACAATGACCCAAGGAATCCTACAATCACTATCTATATTGATGAGAAACCCATTCCAAACACATTAATTTATTTAGGGGCAACAATCAACATAATGACTATGGAACTCTTAACCACTTTAGGATTGCACGGGCTGAGACAAACACCTATAATGCTAGAACTAGCAGATAGGTCACGTGTTAAACTTGAAGAAGTGGTAGAGGACGTAGTTATCATAGTATATTCCTGGAGGCACCCAACAAAATTTCTTATTTTGAAAACAAAATCAAATCTGGGGGGGCATCCCCTGATATTAGTAAGGACTTGGTTGGTCACTGTGGACATGTTTGTAGGTTTCAGGTCAGGCTTCATGTTGAATTTAGATGGACAAACCATAAAGAACCTTGACTTCTATCCTCCTACAAAACCAAGTAAGGATTTGGAAAATCCCTTATGGGATCAATTTGAACCTAAATCAGATCATTCCCAACCACTCCTCGCTCTTGGAAAGCCCGGTATTTTAATAATGAAATAGAGGACGACATTATCAATGGTTTTATGAATAATTCCTTTGCTACTACTTCTATTGATGATTTAGGGGTAGAAGATACCATGGAAGACTTGACTCTAGAACATATGAAAACTACCCCTAATATCAAGAGAAACTTAGTTGAAATGAAGCCAGGAAAAAATATAAATATTAATCCTAATATGACTCTCGAACAGAACAAGATGTTGTTATAGTTGTTACAGAGACATAAAAAGGCATTTTCATGGGATTACACAGATATGAAAGGCCTTCACCCAACCCGTGTACCCGCCACATCTACTTGAAAGGTGATTACAATATAGTTAGGTAGCCATAACGACACATGAACCCAACACTTAAAGAAGTAGTAAAAGAAGAATTGCAAAAGATATTAAATGCCAACTTCATACATCCCATCTCTGACAGCAAATGTATATCTCCACTTATTATTTTTCCTAAAAAGAATGACAAGTGGATGATCTTTGTAGATTACAGAGAAATTAACAAAGCCACTCAAAAGGACCATTTTCCTTTACCATTTATAGATCAAGTTCTTGAGACCTTATCTAAAAAATATTTCTTTTTATTTCTAGATGGGTTTAGTGGTTATAATCAAATACAGATTGCACTAGAGGATCATGATAAACCCGCCTTTACTTTCCCTTGGGGGACTTTTGCATACAGATTTCTCCCTTTTGGACTTTGTATGCGGCAAAAATTTCTAGACATAAATATTGGGGATATTTGTATATTTTCTAAATGACTATTTAGAAGTCTTCATGGATGATTTTACACCTTATGGTGACAGTTTTTAAGCAACATTAGGCAATCTCGAAAAAGAAAAAGTGCTAGAGCAATGTGAGAAAACTAATGTCGCTTTAAGCTTTGAAAAATGTCACATGATGATAACTGAAGTAATTGTGCTTGGGCATTATATCTCTGCTAAAGGAATAAAAGTAGACCCCGCTAATATAGAAGTAATTCTGAAAATTCCATCTCCCAAAACATAGAAGGAGATACATAGTTTTTTGGGACATGTAGGGTATTATAGGAGGTTTATGGAAAAAAATTCAAAAATTGCATCCCCATTAATTTCTATGCTTACTAAAGGTATGGAATTCGTTTGGCCAGGGAAATGTGAATGTGCCTTTACAAAGAATGTGCCTTTATAGAGTTAAAGAAGTGTGTATCAACAACCCCTATTTTGCAAGGACTAGACATGGATCTTTCGTTTCACATAGAAACAGATGCATCTAATACTTCTGTAGGAGATGTGTTAGGTAAACTAGAATACAAGAAGTGATATGCCATGTACTACATTAGTAATAAATTTAGGCACTACATTACAGGTTATCAAATAATTGTGCACACTGACAACTCTGCCATTCGTTTCTTAATGAATAAACTTGTTACTAATGGTAGGGTTACAAGTTGGTTACTATTGTTACATGAATTTGATATAAAAATCTTAGATAAACCTGGAAAAGATAATGTAGTGACCGATTTTCTTTCTAAGCTAACTGTTAATAGTGATTGAATGCACATTGAGGATTCTTTTGCAGATTAGTATATTTTCTCTATTTCAACTCACTTACTCTTGTATGCAGATATAGCTAACTACCTTGCTGCAAGGAGATTTCCACAATGTATGTCCTCAAAAGAAAAGAGGAAACTTTTTTAGCAGAGTGCAAGATACTCTTGGGTAGAAGGATACCTCATGGCTAGATCATTAGATCGAGTGTTGTATGAGAGAGGATGAACATTTTGGAATCCTCAGAACCTTCCATGAGGAACCTTGCGGAGGACACTTTGATGACAAGAGGATAGGGCATAAAGTGATTTCAACAGAATATTATTAGCCTACCATATTCCAGGATGCAAATAAATTTGTGAAGGGATGTAACAATTGTCAGAGAATGGGTCAACCACTCTGGTCAGATGAAATGTCGTTACAACCTAAAATAGTCTTGGAGCCATTTGAGAAGTGGGCCTTAGACTTTGTATGACCAATTAATCCTTCATCTCAGCAAAAGTCCTACATCCGAGTCTGTATAGATTATGCCACAAAATGGGTTGATGAAAAGGCACTAACCAGGGAAACCCAACATGCTGCTTCATATTTCTTATTTGAAGACATTTTTGTTGGTTTTGGAGTGCCTCAAGAAACAGTGACAGATAGAGGATCACAGTTCACATCTCATTTGATCTAAAGATTAGTTGAAAAATTCAAGATCTGTCACTGAATTACCTCACCATATCATCCACAGGAAAATGGTCAAGTCGAGAGCACTAATAAGGTTATTGAAGGAATTCTCACTAATATTATAGCCAACCACTGAAGGAATCAAGCTGATGAACTTCCAGAAGCACTGTGGGCATACAAAACTACATGGATAAATACTACTAGATTTTCACCATACAAATTGGTCTATGATAAAAATCCATTATTTCCCATTGAGTTCAAAATAAAAGCACTCAGAACAACATTGCAGGTGAACCTGTATTTGACTACAGCTCAGAAACATCAGTTGAACCAATTAAATGAAGTAGATGAGAAGAGATTGGTTGCCATCCAATAACCATACATCAACCAATAGAAGAGGGCTAAGTGGATTGATAAGTTTATAAAAAAATAAGGCGTTTCAGAAAAATGAATGGGCTCTATTGTATGATTCACATTTCAGAGACTTCAAGGGGAAGCTCTACACTAGATGGCTAGGTCCTTATGAGGTAGATATAGTCTTCGACAATGAGACTGTGACATTAATTACCATAGACAATGCCAAAGTGCCATTGCTTGCCGATGGGCATCATCTTCATTTTTTTTTAATTAAAACTTACAATCTTAAAAATAATACATTTTTTTAATATTAAATAAATGGTTCATAATAATAATAATTTTAAATATTTGTTATTTAAATAAGTTAAATAATTAGATATAATTTTTATTTAATATCTAAATAAAATAAAGAAATATTATGAATCGGATTTTTAATTACATCCAAATGTATATAGCTTGAGTGGGCCTAATGGTTAAGAGTATGTATTTCCTCCTAAGAGGTCACAGGTTCAAAACCAGAGTGAGGTAGAGTATGTATGCCTTCGTAGACTTAGTAGTCAAATTGCTGCGTGGAAGTGGGTCCCTTGTTCCACAAACAAAGGGGTCTTATACACCAATTTGGTGTCTGGCTTCGCTATAACCTTAAAAATGAATATTATTATTATTTAGTTAGATAATTTAAATATACCGTTTACTCATCAAATGAATTATGCTTTTGGCTTTTTCTTCTCATTAAACATAAGTGAAAAAACAAAACCATTGAATAGTTTTTCCCTAAGTTAATGGCTCACAATGATTATATAAACGTTTTAATCATATCCAATAAGTATAGTATAGCTGGATAATTTAAGTACATCATTTAATAAAATGAATTCAGGTTTTGGATTTTTTCATCCAACATAAGTGAAAAACAAAATCAGTGAATGGTTTTTCCCTAAGTTAGTGGCTCACAATTATCATATAAACATAAGAGCTTTTCCAAGTAATATATTACAAAGGTCGTCAAATATTAATGTATTAATCAGTGTGTGCACATATTACATAGTTGTCGTATCAATATATCCTAGGTTGATTGAATAACAAAAAATGCATATGGTATATCAACATACCATGTCACATTATTGAAGTTATTTAAGTTTTGATACGAATTACAATTTATTTAGAACGTACATAAGCAGAGATTTGGTTTTTGGCCACATTTAATGAATGATGCTTCTTGATAAGATGAGGTAATAAATTAAATTATTTTCAAATATAAATATACAAATTGAAATATTTTTAATCATTTAAAAATATTTCATTATTATTAAAAATATTTCAATTATAAAAGGTTAAAAGATATTTTTATAAAAAATTATATATATATGATTTAAAGAGAGGGATTCCTAAGAGTATATATATATTATAGATATAGATATATTAGATCATAATTTTTTTTCTTTGTATGAAGGTGACAAACCTTAAGAACTTAAATGTCTATTAAAACATGGTCTTTTGCAAAATTTAACTTTTAGCCTTTTCTTTTGAGTCTTGTATAAACATCATTCTCTTTAAAATCACTATTAAAACTTCTAAATTCAATATAAAATCGAAGAAAAAATCCACTAGATATACTATGCAATATCTATAAGTCTTTGAGTTGAAGTTATGTGCTTCAAGGCTTGTGTTCCTTTAATTGTGTAGCATGCATACATGCAACCAACTAAGAATACAATAAGTCTAGAAATGACTCTACCTGCATCCATCAATAGACATAAAATAAAGGTGTCGTTATTAATTGGTTGATAGTTCTCTTGTCATGCACTACCTTAGCCAAGTATGAAGGCTACATCCCACTAAGTTATACACAAAACTTGATTCCACTACAATATGGAATATAGTTTATTGATTGTAACTATGTAATTGATATATCCTCACGTGCTTAAATTATAGAATTACGAACATTGAAGCCAAATCGACAACAAATGTCTTGTATTTATCTAGAAATGAGTAAAAGCATGGATGCAATGGCTACGATGTAGTATTCATCCAATAAATTATATGAATAAATATGGTTGAATTAAGCCAACAACTATTAGTTCTTACTTGATATGCATTGAATTAGTCACCAAAAAAATCATGTTAACATATTTGAATGACTTATTTTGAGAGGTTAATTGGTAGACCACTGGTGAAAATTGCACGAAAATCATTGACTATGCAAGTGTGTTCTCATAAAGTCTTTAATGATGAAATTGATTTTACCATTTACCTAAGAAAATGAATTGACTCTTTGGAAAAAATTAGGACTATCATACATAATTTATAATTCATTTGGCGATTGTTAAAAAATGAGTTAATTCATGACATAATATTGTTTACTAATAGATTTCTCTTAGTCCCACATTTTCTTTGAAAAAGTAATTCTCTTCTATTTGAGATTAATCTCCTTCCTAGCCTATTCAATTGGTAGGTCAATTTTTTTGGCAAGGTCATTTGAAATTTGGAATTCATATTGAATGCTTGTAATTGAGAAGTATCCATACAATTCAATCAAGAGATGGTAGCCATGAATTATGTTCATTATTGGTAGTTCTTTACTCTCACTTACGATCTTAATGGAAGTCTAAAAAATCATTCTAAATGGTAAGATTGTTTCCACAATGCCTCTTCCACCATTCATTGTGAGAATGAAAAAAACTAATAGTATTGAATTAATGGCTAGGGATGGTGTGGCCATCCCCATGCATGCAAAAGCATGTAAAGTATAATTTTTAATATGGTATGGTTATATGGCTTTTAGATTTTAGAGAATTAGGGATGGTGTGGCCATCCCCATGCATGCACAAGCATGTGAAGTATAAATTTTAATATGTTATGGTTATATGGATTTTAGATTTTAGAGAATTTGGTGATTGTATTGCAACATTAAGAGACGAGGGGGTCCTTTTCTTCCCTCACTGCAAAAGTAAAGGGACAAGGGGAGTGGAAACAAACAAAACTTCTTCACTACTTGTTTTCCAACAATAGAGGAGGACATCGTTGTGCCTAATCGTGTAGAGCATACAATCAGAATTATTGTAACCTTAGCTCCATTCTTGTATTGACTGAGGGTGGGCTCTTTGTTTGTTTGTCTGTTTGTTTGTTTGTTTTTTTTTTTTTTGTTTTTTTTTTTTGGTTTTTTGTTTTTTTGTTTTTTGTTTTGTTTTTTTTGTTTTTTTTGTTTTTGTTTTTGTTTTTGTTTTTGTTTTCGTTTGTTTTCGGTTTTTTTTTTTTGTTTGAATTTGTCTACTCCTATATTGATACAAAAATATTTTTACAAAGAGGCAGTGGCATCGAGAAGTCTAGCCCAGAGATGCGGCATGCTCACATTACATAGCTGAACACTGACCAAAAAGACTTGTTGAACACTGACCTGAAGAGCTTCTAGGACCATGACCATGACTAGTTCATATAAACATAATACACCAATATCGAAACTGAAGACTGACCAGAGGTAATTCAAAGACCAAAACAGGTTGACTGGGCCCATACAAATAAACAGGGAAGTGCTGCCCAATTCAAAACTGAAATCTGACCCATTAAAATCCCAACGATAAATCAACACAACATTCCAGAGCACAACGTTTCCCTGGGCTAGTCCGAGAGCGAGGCTCTATGACAGCAAGGGAACAACACGAGCGCAGGGGAGGAGCATGAATGAATTCTTGGAGGGGCGCCATGACAGATGAACTTGCAGGCTGATGTGGAGGGATGAGCTGCATTAACGCAACATTGAAGATGTTAGCAGAAGACTTAAAGACTGGCATCACGCGAGGCTGGATGGCGGTGGTAATAAGCCACGCGCCAACCCACCAAGCCGCCCACGTACAGAACGCAATGTTACACACCCGCATCCAGGAAGGGTGGGCTCTTTGTTGATGCAAAGAGGATTTAGGATTTGAAAGATTGCAAGGAAGGGAAAAATATTTTCAAATCTTGGATGAAACTCTCTAAGGGTCTACAATTTCTCCACCATGATCAACATCAAGACATTCTCTCACTCTGTAAGTTGGGCAGCCTCCTCATGTATAAATTTCCTGTGTAAATCAACACACTTCACCTTTCTCTAAGTGGACTTGTCTCAGTTATTTGATTGGTCTTTAGTATAATATGGGCGTAATTTGCATGATTTTGGGTTTTTTCTATCGTTTCTATTTTATCAATGTTCTAGCTTCTTTTTACCACGAGGAGATTTTTGTCCTAAATGCTCCTACCTAATTTACCCACACTTGTTAGGTTTGTTGGCATTATGATTCTGGTTTGGCTCTATGGTACAGGTGTTGTACTTGATGGCAACTCACTCTTGTAGCTGATCTCAGTTAAGGCACTCAAAATCATGGAAATTAAGATACCCACAGGTAATCCTAGAAGAAGTCACGGACCCGCAGGTACGCAGACCAAGGAGTGCGTGCATGTACACAGGTGATACGTTCAGAAGGTGCGGACCCCAGTTTCACTCTCTCCAATGCATAAAAGTGCGTGCACGTGGGAATCTTCATGAATGGTCCATGGTATTAGCCCGACAGTTTTTGATTAAATGGTTTTTGTCCATGGTATTGCATCCAAAAGTGTTGATCCCAAGTATTGGGTTCATGGTATTGTGTTATTATGGT